>JAJOOG010028230.1:0-21118 GCA_029582565.1 Solanum infundibuliforme | reverse complement strand
AAAAAAAACTCAGTCTGCAATGTAAATATTATATAAACATTGTATGTGGATGTATATACATAGTTATACACCATATATACACTATTTTAGAATATCGATACATTACATATACATACAACCAGTTTCGTTGAAATATTTTTTTGTTACCTGAACAGTTATGTAAGAATACCTTTTTTTATTTAAACATTTCTTGGGCTTCCCTTGCAGCCAGAAGGAATCGCAGTTGAAGCAAGGGAAGTTCTTCTCCAAAGAGCTTCCGAGGGAACGATAAACTTCATACTAAACAAGTATGTATTTGTTATCATTTTCTCCTCCAATATGTTACTTAACTATATAATTTCAACTAAATACGTCTTTCTTCTTCGTAGGGCTCCATGGATGGTAGAAACAAATCCAAAAGAGCTCGGTTTTGGGATATATTCATAAATTCAATATAGAGATTTGACTAATCAAGTGAGTGTGCCTAGGTTTTATGATGGTTTATAATATGCACCTTTTGCATCTCATAAGTATAAACTCCTCAATATTTATTAGTTACGTATCTTTCAAGTGACTTGATTGTGTAAACGTATTTTACAATGACCGTGCATAGAACTTAAGATCGTTTCCTTTTTCCTTTTCAGGCATCGAGTGTGGAGCCAAAATGCACCCTCACCTTCTCTATATATATTGGTGCAGTCTTTAAGATTTGAATGCGTACAGCTTGTTAGTTGTCAAGTTTTATAATACTTTGTCCTTCCATTTGAATAGACTTAACAAATTTGTCAATAGCAGAGGTGAGTTCTGGATATTTGGTCTGAAATATTTACACCAATATACATATACTCTTATAGTATATATATACTGATTTGGTATCAAGTTAAGCGAAATTATCAGCTTTAATGATATCAATACATATTGATTTAGTATCAGTTAAGCGAAAATTATCAACGTTAATGATACCAATACAGTATATGATATTGATTTAGTATCAGCTAAACGAAAATTATCAGTCTTAATGAATGGGGTATAGGCTGTAATTATTTATGAGAGAATGAGTATTTCATGAATTACTTTGAGTTTGGGTATGAACTTGTAATTATTTTGAATTTTCTGATCCATATTAAGTGAGAAATAATACATTTCTTAAGAAAAATATCTAAGGATGCTTTTGTATCACTTTTTCGTCCTGAAATTAGGTATGGAAAAAACGTAAGTGCACACTTCGATCACAGAAGTGAGAAAAGAAGTTGATGAATGACAACATTAAACTAACAAATATTTATTTTACCTAATATTCAATAATAAAAAGATAAATTCTTGTAGAAATTACAAATATTCCAACAAAAATTAAAAGATTTAGCACCATCACATATATTAGGAACCTCTTTGGTGTGATAACAAATGTCCTTTCATTTTGATTAATTTTATTTACTACATTTTTAAATCGTAATCTTTGTTCTTTGATATATTGGCTTCTCAATTAGTGACCTTTAATGAAATAATCAAACATTAATTTATGTGAAAAAAATCTAAAATGTTTAATTAATTTATTTATGACTCATTCTACTTTGGTGTTTCTAAGAACTTCATGATGTGAATGATTTTACAAAATCAACACTATAAAGATCATGTTTATGACAACATTTGGAATATCTCTATGTAACACGATAAATAGAGGCACGAAGGTTCTCATTGATACACTTAAAAATATTTGAACATACTTATTGGAAGAATAAGAAAAATTTTCTCTCGTCTCACTACTTCTATTGCTTGTGTCATATTTTTGTTTTAATTTTACAATACGTTATCAATACTAAATTTTTATTTTTGGAAGTTGAATTCCACATATTATTTGTTAAAGTGGTGTAACAAAAATTAGTCCATTTGTTGTGCATTCAACCGTGAAAAGGTAAGGTACTAATGCATTTTGTCCTATTTTAATATTGCCACTTCATGACCCTAACTTATTCTTAAGGAAATTTCATATTGATGAGGTATTTAATTACATTATTGACTCTTTTTGTGCCTATAACCGTTAATTTAAGTCTTAATACATCACTATAATAATAATTAAGGTAAAATAATATACTTGTGACGAAATCATGCTGCCCCATTAATTTTCTTTATTTCATAGTGTGAATATGACAGTAGTGCATAATAGGTTTGAAAGAAACTAAAGTGGCTAAATGTATAAATGTGTGTGTGGAAGGACAAAATAATTGTAGGCATCATTGTGATAATTATAAATGGAAGAAAAGTATGAATTCTCAAAATTATCCTTCAAAAGTGAAGGCAAATTTTACCATCAATTTGGCATGAAAGGTATCCGACATGTGGTTATGGTGTAATCTAATTAATTTATTAAGTTATAAATTTTCCATCAAAATAAAGAAATAAAAAGTGATGATGCACTTGACCTCTCAAAGTGATGTTGAGGTGTGTTATACAAATATAATAAATATCGAAGAAAGACAATATGATTCTATTAAAAATTTACGAAGCACATACATGTGATCACATGAGTCTATTACTTAGATAGAATGAGACTTGTGAAGCATCGTAAATGCTCTTTCATTCTTGAAAATGAATATGTTAATTTGCATAAAAGTTATGAATAAAAAACATATTTATGTATTTTTAGATAAATGTTACAACTTACCTCTATGGGTGATTTGAGATTAAAAAAATATTTTGACATAAGTGATCATTGATCGTGTAATTTTTAGTATGTCACAAATATTGTGGTATATTTTATTATTAACTATCGAAAGGGCAAAAGAAAGAAATAATTCTCACCTATAAAAATTGTAGTCATGACTAAATTGAATATTATTGTGTCATAAGAAACCTAGAGCCGCCGTCACCGCTTTTTTCATGATCACGATGACCGCTGGCCAGCCTCAATCGGAGGCAGGTCAGCAGACTTTTGCCAGTTTATTCAGGTCGACATCAGGGGAGACAATACCTCTACCTTTAAAATCAATATCGTACTTACATGGAGAGCCAAGAATCATATGGGAGCAAGCAGAGGTAGAGCAGATGATAGTCAATGAGAATCTCCAATATGCAGTGGTTGGAAAGTTTTCTTATGGTTGGCCAGACATACAAGAACTTCGCAAAATAATACCCAAGCAATGTGGATTGAAGGGGGAGTGCAATATTGGATTGCTAACCAACAAATATGTGTTGATCAGGGCTACACTCTTGGAAGATTATGTCAATCTGCTCTCTAAACCATTTTTCTATTTAACATAACAAAATTGGTCCTATCCGATGGGGACCCTAAAGTGGGATCCATTATTTAACCCAGAGGAGGAGACATCAACGGCTATAGCATGGATTTCCTTTCCTTCACTGCCCCCAAACTTCTTTGGGAAAGAAACAGTATTCTCACTAGCTGCAGCAGTTGGAAAACCATTACAGGTGGATATGGCAACTAAAAATCAAACTAGACCTAGTTGTGCTAGGGTTAAGGTTGAGGTAGATCTTCTTAAGGAGTTTCCTAAGTGAATTAACATTGGATTGAAAAAATCTAATGGCGAGATTGTAGAAAAGTGGATCAAGATAAAGTATGACTATATGCCCAAATATTGTAAAACATGTATGATACAGGGGCATGATGAAGAACAGTGCTATGTTGAGCATCCAAAACTTCACCCAACTAGGCAGAAAGGGAGCACAGGGACCACTGATATGCAAAAGCACGGACAAAGGGAGATGAAGGATAAAAATGAAGAAACAGCCAAGGGGAAAGAAGGTCAGCAAAATAGGAATTGGGAGGGGCAAAATAAAGAAGAGAGATTCCAGGAAGGGAAACATAATAAAGGGGGGCCAAACAAGAAGGCAATTAATCAAGTGTGGAATAAGGTGGGAGTTATCACCACAAACAAGTTTGATACATTAAATGATAAGGAAGAAACATGTACTTTACAACAAGTGACATCGGGGAATGTAGATGGTAGAGAAGAAGTATCCACCAAGCAATGGGTGGACGACACTTTCTCTAAGCCGACCAGATTAGTACCTGAGGAGAAGGACCTAGAGGGAGAGGGGGAGAAGAAATCAGTAGGGGAAATGAAGGGAATGGAGGGTAACACTTCTGATATAGGAAGTCAAAAGGTTGGAGGTGATGAAGGCCAAAAAAGTGTACACATAGATCTACTGGAAGACGATGAGGAAGGAGTACATACACCTTCATGCATGCAAATAGTTCATGTACATTTAACTACAACATTAAGGGAGATAGCGGAGAATCAAAGGCAGTACCTTGATGAGGATGAGGAAATGGAAGAAAATATTCAACAAATTAGCAAAGCTGGGGATTTATCTCCTAGGCACGTGAACAATTTGAAGAGGGAGTTTAAGAAAGGCAAAGCAATTATACCTCTACAAGTAAAAACAAGGAGTAAGAAGGATCAGAATGTAGTACTTGATCAATGATTGATAAAATAATTTTCTGGAATATAAGGTCAGTCAACACTCGAAAGTCTTTTGAGCGATTGATTGATCTTAAGAGAAGACATCACTACAAATACATAGCAATCATGGAACCATTTCGGGATCCAAGTGAGCTAGAACAATATAGAAGGAAATTGGGTTATGCAAATGCCTTAGTTAATAGGGCTGGAAAAATATGGATATTTTGGGATGATGAATAAGAAGGGCAGACCGTATCAGATACGGATCAACAATTGACAATAAAATTAACAAGGTACAGTACTATTGTACTAGTTTCTGCAGTGTATGCTAAATGCAGTAATGAGGATCGAATTGATCTATGGAAAGATTTAGAATACATAGCTGAAGAGTCAGATATTCCATGGGTTGTAGGAGGAGACTTTAATGTGATTCTGACGGAAGAAGAAAAGATGGGAGGATTAGCATTTACCCAAGCTGAAGCAACTGACTTTGCACAATGTATAAACAACTGTGCGCTGTCGGAGATAAAATTTTCTGGGAGTTTGTTTACATGGTGGAATGGAAGAATACAGGAGGAATGCATATTCAAGAGGCTAGATAGGGTCCTGGTGAATCAGACTTTCTAAGATCTCTTTCCTACTAGTGAAATTCATCATCTTGTGAGACAGGGATCTGATCACGCCCCTTTACATATGATATGTAACACCGCTGAGGAATCACGTCACAGGCCTTTTAGATTTCTACACTTTTGGACTTCACATAAAGGCTTTGTGGATGTGGTTAGGCAGCATTGGAGAACAGATAGACAAGGGAGCCCTTTTTTAGTATTTCATGATAAATTAAAGAATACTAAAAAAGCCTTAACAAAATGGAGTAGAGACACTTATGGTGATGTTTTTCGAAATATAACCACGCTGGAAGAATTGATCAAGGTCAAGGAGTTACAGCTGGAACTTCAACCAACCCCAGATAACAGAAGTGAGCTAAGTAAGGCAGAAGCAGATTTGAGGAAATTCTTAGTTATTGAAGAGGAGTATTGGAGACAAAAAGCTGGGATGAACTGGTTTAAGGAAGGAGATAGAAACACAAAATTCTTCCATTCTTATGTAAGGGGAAGAAGAAAGAAGTTGCACCTAGATCGCATTAAAGATATTAGAGGGCAAAAAGTCTCTAATAACATTCAAATGGGTGCGGTAGCTATTGAATATTTCCAAGAACAATTCTCAGAGAAGGGTAGCAATCAGGAGGTTGACATGCTACACAATATTCCAAAAATTATTGAAGAAGGGCAGAATGCTGAGATGATCAAGCTTCCAAGCTTTGAGGAAGTTAAAAAGGTAGTCTTTACCTTAAATAGAGATAGTGTGAGTGGTCCAGATGGTTTCACAGGTAAGTTTTTCCAACACTGCTGGGATGTGATAGGTGAGGATTTAACAAAATTGGTACAAGCATTTTTCTGTGGGCAGGAGTTGCCCAAATTCATTACACACACTAATCTTGTTTTGATTCCGAAAAAAAAGTTTGTGCAAGAATTTAAAGACCTGAGACCCATCAGTCTGAGCAATTTTACTAATAAGGTGATATCAAGGCTACTACATGAGAGGATAGTTGGAGTGCTTCCAAATATTATATCTCCTAATCAGTCCGGGTTTGTGAAAGGAAGAAGCATAACGGAGAATGTTTTGTTAGCACATGAGATTATACGAGATATACACCTAAAAAGTAAAGAGATTAATGTGGTGGTAAAGTTGGACATGGCTAAGGCATATGATAGAGTAGCTTGGATATTCTTAACAAAAGTGCTTAGGAAGTTTGGGTTCTCAGAGGTGATAATAGATATGGTTTGGAGGTTGATTTCGGCTAATTGGTACTCGGTACTAATTAATGGATAGACTCATGGTTTTTTTCATTCATCTAGGGGTCTAAAGCTAGGGGATCCATTGTCTCCAACCTTGTTCATTATAGCTGCCGAGGTGCTATCTAGAAGTCTTAACCAACTTAATGAACAAGAATCTTTTAAGGGATTTGGAATGCCAAAATGGAGCCCTAAAATCAATCACCTAGCCTATGCAGATGACACAATTTTGTTTGGATCGGGAGACAGGCATTCAATTATTCAAATGATGAAGGTATTGAGGGATTATGAAACAGTGTCAGGACAAAAAGTCAATAAGGAAAAGAGCTTTTTTTACTTACATGAAAAGACCCCCTTGATTGTAACAATAAGGCTGAGGAAGCTGACTGGGATTAGGCCTGGCAATTTCCCTTTCACATACCTAGGATGTCCTATCTACTATGGAAGAAAAAGAAAAAGCTACTTCGAAGGGTTAATAAAGAAGATTGCGGCCAGAATCTTCTCATGGCAGAACAGATTCCTGTCCTTTGGTGGAAAATACATTTTGATTAATCATGTACTACAGTCCATACCCATTTACATGTTGTCAACTATGTCTCCACCAAAAGGTGTTATAGAACAAATTCACCAGATCTTTGCTAAATTTTTTTGGGGGAACTATACAGAAATGAGAGGTAAACATTGGGTTGCATGGACTGAAATGTGCTACCCAAAGAGAGAAGAAGGGTTGGGTTTCAGATCGCTATTTGATATATCTAATGCTCTATTTGCTAAATTGTGGTGGTTGTTTAGAACTCAGACATCTCTATGGAGCACGTTTATGTGGAACAAGTATTGTAAAAAACACCATCCCATATGTGCATCACAGGTTTGGAGAAAAATGATACGAATCAGGGAAGATGTGGAGCATGAAATTTGGTGGCAACAGAAGGAAGGGAATGCTAACTTCTGGATGGACAACTGGACAAAGCAAGGTGCTCTTTATTACATAGAATCACAAGGAATAGAGGAAGAAATGGAGGTCAAAGAGCTGATTCAGAATGGGCAATGGGACATAGCAAGACTAAGCCAGCTATGGTAGACTGCATTTTAGAGAATATCAGTCCCAATATGAGTGTGGGTGCTCAAGATAAGGCCTGGTGGATGGGTAATTCTCAAGGAGAATTTACTGTGAGGTCAGCATTTCATGTAACAAGGAAAAAAATGGAAGAATTGGAATGGATGAATAATATCTGGATTGGGGGGTTACCATTTAAAATTTCTTTCTTTTTGTGGAGAGTATGGAGACAGAGAATTCCTACAGATGATGTGCTTAAGAGGATGAGGGTACATGTGGTATCTAAATGTCACTGTTGCAATGAGGGGAAAGAGGAAACAATACAACACCTATTTCTAACAGCTCCCATAGCCCAAAAGCTATGGAAGCACTTTGCTTGATCATGTGCAGGTATTAGCATTGAAGGAGTTCATCTACAACAATTGATCACTACTTGGTGGGATTGGCCAGGACAGTACAAGGTGAAACAAATTCTTAAGGCCATACTAGCAATTATTAATTGGGAGCTGTGGAAAAGGAGGAATGCTAGAAAGCATGGAAAAGATGTGACATATGCAAGGCTGCTAGGGCAATGTCAACAAACAGTTCAATTGTTAATCAGAGTGAAGTATCCATGGATAAGAAGAAGGATTCAGAATTGGAAGGAGATGCTTACCACTCTAAGTGCATATAAACCAACATTACACTATAAAATAGTGTACTGGGAGAAACCAGATCATGAATGGGTGAAATGCAATACAGATGGTGCATGCAAAGGGAATCCTGGGCAGAGTTCCTATGGATTCAGCATACGAGATAACAGGGGAGACTTACTATATGCAGAGGCACAAAATATTGGGGAGGCCACTAATATGGAAGCTGAGATTATGGGAGTGTTGAAAGCAATGCAATATTGTGAGACACAAAATTTTCAGAAGATAATTCTGGAAACAGATTCATTGTCACTCACACACATGTTAGTCAAGCAATGGAGGATTCCTTGGTTATATGCTGAAAAAATAGACAATATACAACAAAGCATAGCAAGGAAGCAGGTTCAGGTAAAACATATATTTCGGGAGGCTAATCAATTAGCAGACTATTTGGCAAACATGGCCCTAGATCAAGCAGAGAAAGTTCAAGTACATAGCTTTTATAGTCTACCAAGCACAGGAAGAAGAATTCTCAACATAGATAAACAACACATTCCATAATTGAGAATCAAAACAAGAAGAATCAACCTAACATGATAAACCAGTATTTTTACAAATCAGAGTTACAAAACTACATTATTTACAGATCACAGTTCTGTCTTTTGAGAGACGATATAGCTGCGTTGAAGATTGATAGCCTAAGAGATACTTTAGATTACAAAAAAGGAACAACAAGAAGGGGGGGGGGGGGGAGCTTATACCGATTCATTCAATGGAGCACACACTCGTTTCAGCAAGCCGATCCTCAAAGCCTTCAGAAGGAGAAACACCTTCACCGAGATACACATCTACGAAAAGAGGAAAGTTAACAAGGAAACTAGTTGGGAGAGGCACAAAATCTAATGGGAATACCTATGTCACTTCATTGTCCATGGATGATGAATGTTGGTGATCCAGATGCGGAGAACAATCAAGGAGAAAAAAAAAACATGAACTTTGAGCTGAAAGGAAATGGAGGCGGTGGAGATAAGAGGAAAGGAAGTGGAAAAATCCCTACTTTTGTGGGAAAATGTCTCTAATTTCCTAATTTGGGCCATCTAATTATTGCTTATTTGGGCTTAGTTGCCATCTGATGTATTAATTGTTGTGATTAAATAAAAGGACCTCTGATCCAAAAAATTCATCAAAAAAAAATATATATATTATTGTGTCATCGCATAAACTTGTCATTGGTTGTGTACCTATGATACAACAAGAGTAAAGCAAGAAACAATTGTTGCATGTAATGTTTTTGACCATGAAAATCGTAATAATTTTCTCCTTGAAAGAAATATCACCATACAAATAGTGTTATGAAACATGTGATAGTACACAAAATCGAAAGCTCCTTAAGAGCTAATGTGTTACTACACCGATGAATGAAAATGTTCATCATATTGAGAATATAATAGGTCTCTGAAAGAAATTGTTAAGTTTTCACAACAATTGTCAAATTATATATATACCTTATGCCCGCCTACGTGGCGCCACCACAAATCAGAATTCCCTTTTAATTTATTTATTTCCAAAACTAGCCTTCCCTTTTCATGAAAAGTTGTGACTTTTATGAAGAGTTGCGACTTTAATGAAGAGTTGCGACTTTTATGAAAAGTTGCGACTTTTATGAAGAGTTGCGACTTCAATGAAGAGTTGCGACTTTTATGAAAAGTTACGACTTTAATGAAGAGTTGTGACTTTTATGTAAAGATGTGACTTTTATGAAAGGTTATGACCTTTCCGAAGGGTTGCAACTTTTCCAAATAGTTGTAACCTTTCCGATAAGCCACAATAAACATTTGTTCACACTACCATTTGTTGTCTATAAATAGAGAGATTTCTTCTCATTTAAATACAACGAAAATTCTGAACATCTTCTTCTTCACAATTAAATATTTGTGTACTTTGCTCATATTGAGTGGCTCACTGATACCATTGATTATGTTACAAATCCTGGTATGTATTTTTACAGTCATTAATTATGCTTATATTATTAAGGATAATGATAAGATGTAATAATTTTCATTTCCCTTTACATTATTAATGTTTGTTACTACGTAATCTTGCATGTAAGATAATATTGTGTTTTAGTTTTAATACTGATAGGCTTTAAGTATTATTTTACTAGTATATATATATATATATATATATATATATATTACCCTAGGCCCGCCTACGTGGCCCCACCACAAACCAGGATTCCTTTTTAATTTATTAATTTCCAAAACTAGCCTTTCTTTTTCATGATAAGTTGTGACTTTTATGAATAGTTATTACTCTTATGAAAAGTTGCGACTTTTATGAAAAATTGTGACTTTTATGAAGAGTTGCGACTTTTATGAAAAGTTGTGACTTTTATGAAAGGTTGTGCCCTTTTCGAAGGGTTGTAATTTTTCCAAAGAATTGTGACATTTCCGATAAGTCACAATAAGGGTAATGCTAAATGGCTAGAGAATTTGGCTAGAATTTGGCCAGAAAATTTAAAAATTGTATAATATCTTTTTTATTTTAAAATAAACTGATCTTTTTTACATTTTTTAGTTAAAAGGGTAAAAATATTTTTAAAAGGTAAAATAACATAGGTAAAAATCATTCTGGCCAAAAGGATTTTTCCGTCACAATAAATATTTATTCACACTACCCTTTGTTGTCTATAAATAGAGAGATTTCCTCTCATTTTAAAACAACAAAAAATCTAAACTACTTCTTCTTCTGCACAATTAAATATTCATGTTCTTTGGTCCTATTGAGTGGCTCACAAATCACAATACCATTATGTTTGTATCAATACACTGGTGAATAGAATCCTTTTATCCTGAGAGGATCTATTCATTTAAACCTCGGGTACTAGAGGGAAATAATTTCCTTAAGGTGACATTGTGCATTCAATGGGCTCATTTTTTTCCTTTTTGTTTCATTCTATTGTTACATATCCTGATATGTTTTCTTACAGTCATTAATTTATGCTTATGTATTAATTGTTGTTTTTGAGTACATGTTTTAAACTTTGTTGTTTATGTTTCTACAAAGTTATTGTTATAAGTATTTGTTAGTACATATTAATTAACACATGTTAATTGAGTATTCACACAAGTTTTCTCTATTGAAATTGTTGAAGGTACAACAAAAAAAATTCTTAAAGATCTATACTACCATCTCTTGAAGACAAAATTCAAATTTGGTATGTTATTGTAAGGACATAAAGACCTTAAAAACTTTATCACACCTTAATGTGCGAAGTGAACCACGAAAAAAAGACAAGAATTAATAAACTTTTGGCATGGGTTCAAGGATGTGCTAGATGACCTATAGAGGAATATGACTAGACTGGAGCCTCTTTTAATCCCAAAGACATAGATAACTACACATTAAATTAATTGCTCATATTCAATATGAAGTATGGACAGATTCTCAAGTTTACTGCAAGTTGTATTTACTTTTCTTGAAGTAACAGATGTGTTTCTCGACACTGCGATTGGAATAGAAGTGTAGTTTTAAATTGAACTTCATCACTCTGGTATGTTGATTTTTAAAAAACATCCAAATAAACTGAATAGTTTTATATAATATTTTCCCCTTTCAAGTGTATATAATAAGTTGAATTGTTGTCCAATATGATACATTCCCTCTTTAATTCTTCATTTTAATAATTACTTATGATTCATTTAAGTGAAGAACTTTAAAATGATATATGTAAAGCAAACGATAGGGCTGAACTTTCTACACATTAGAATTAGAATATTTATTCACTTTTTTCAGCCTTTTAAAATTTATTTATCCCTTCACAAACGATTATTTATTTATTAGAAAATTTAATATATCCGGTTGATGTTCATTTGATTCCCCAAAAATATCAAATAGAAACACTTCTTGGAAGCAAAAGGATAAATTATAAAATCAAATTAAAGATGATTGATTGAAGGATAAAATATTAAGATGTTATAATTATCATCTTCCTTTACATTATTAATGTTTGTTACTACGTAATCTTGTATGTAAGATAATATAATGTTTTAGTTATAGTGGCTAATAGGTTTTAAGTATTATTTTATAAATTTCATGATATTAAATTCCCGCACGAGGCGCGGGTGATTTTACTAGTGAATTATATTTGAAGAGATTTAATATCTTCATATTACTACGATTGAATTGGATTATAAATATTTACATAAAATTTTATCTTCCTTTTTTTCATGTTTGTGGCACATAAATATAGACATGATGAAATCCGACGATAGTAAATAAATACTTGTTTTTTTTTATTGTTATTGAATAAAATTAAGAAGAAAAGAAGTATTATTTCCTACTTATTTATTAGTAGTTAAAATGATTTTAAAAGAAAAGAAAAAAATATAGTTTTTTAAAAGTAATGTTTTTATCGGGAAAAATATATAGTTAAAAAAGAAAAAAAAATAGTAATTACTCCCTCTATTTAAAAAAGAATTATCTCCTTTTCTTTTATAGTCTGTTTCAAAAAGAATGACATCTTTGTTTTTTTTTGTAACATGTCATGTTTAAGGCCAGAAGATTAAAAGACAATTTTATACATTTGACATAACTTTAATTTAGGACTACAAGATTTGAAAGTGTTCTTTATTTTCTTAAATTTCGTGTCAAGTCAAACTAAGTCATTCTTTGTGAAATGGAGGGAGTTCATATATTTGACTCATTAATTAACAAAAAAATATTTTTGGATCAAATTATTAGGAATATGAATATATTTAGATCAAATTATTTGTATTTGACTCTTTTTCGTTATATTTAAACACTGGAACATCACTTTCTCCCTCTCAATCCATCACTGCTCCATTGGAAGGCTTCACCCAGGTAAACATTTTTCTTCTCTTATCTCCTCTTTTTTCCACACCCCAAAACAGTGACGATTATTTTCCCCCTTCCCTTCTTTTTGTTTTGGTGTTCATCGTGTGCTTGAGTTGTGAATGTGATAATTGAAGTTCGGATCAAATAGGAGTTGTGGTGTGTAGTGTGAGTAGCAAACTATAATTCCCGCATCTTCACGGATTTTGGGAAGCTAATTCATAGCTGTAGAGTGCTAAAACTTGCAAAGAAAAACTATGCACTCTAAGTGTTCGATTAGTTGCCTGAACAATTTTTTTTTTAACGACTGTGGTGTCCGGGCTAACTTTCGTGCATCTCGAGTAATTTTACATGATACCTGTTGCTCCCAAATGCACACACAGGTGTACGCGGACATGCAAGTAATATAGTGACTTTAAAAAAGTAGGATTATCGAACCTAAGGACTTGTTGATCATTAACTATCTATCAAATTACATTGATTCTAATTATTTATGCAAGCGTGCCACAAGAGTTTGATTAATATTGGAATACTAAGAATGCAAGAATGAAAGAAGTATACTAACTAACAATGATTCAACTTCAAGATAATGTTAAAAATAAATGGGAAAATTCCAGGGTTGCAGCATAACTAAGAATTCATGCTTCACATATCTTGTATGGATTTCAGATGACTATCAAATTACTGATTTACAAGGTTAATTTTATGATTATGATCTTTCGACCTCTAATCACCTACCCTAGTTGACAGTCGTTGAGAGGATTTTGATTCAATCAATTGGTGAGCATTAAAGCTATCTTCTTGTTTCGTAACCAAACACGGCACTTAGGTATATCTCTATACTAAACACAAATCAATTCAAGTGAGTATTCCATGTTTTATCTCTCTATTCCTCTCTCGAGTTCAAAAGTAGACAATATATTTATTTTAATGGTAATCAAGCATCAAAATACTAATTCAAGAACACTAGAATAATTTATACAATAACCAACTTCATCCATAAAATTAATGTTCAACAATCATTCATAGTCGCAACCCCAGAACAAGGATTCTTAACTACTAAGACTAATCAAAATCACAAAGATAATTATTTTTATGCAAAGTAATGTCTAAGAGAGGAAGAAGAAGAAGAAGAAGAAAAGATCCCTAAGGGTGAATATTATCTCGCGCCTCTTGCACTTGAAAAGTATGATGGTTTCCTCCAAAAGAGGCACAATGTTCTATTTATAGGGTTAGGGAAAATAATCCCTTTTTCTTCTTGGATTCAGAATCCTAAAATTGGAATTTTTCGTTGGGGCTTTCGTGGGGCGGCGCATCACCATAGCGCCAAATCTGGGGCTTCAATAGTTTGTGGTATGGCGCGGTGCACCACCAGTGCGCCAGGCCTAGGGAGCCAGTAGTTTAGGGCCTGGGGAGACACGCCACCAGTGCGCCACAACCCAGATTTCTCTTGATTTTTCTCTTTCGTGTACTCCTCTTATTTGTTTCCAAGCTTTTCGCCCTTGCTTCAACTCCTATTTACTTGATTCTTGCATCATTTTCTTGCAATATCTAATCACATATTTTAGTGCGCAATTACCACAATACTCATCAAAACACAACCAATAGAGTAAAGAATGCTCTTAAAACTAAAGGTACATGCAGGTAAAATATAGTAAACGAACATATAAATACACCCAAGATCAATACCTTCCACCTTTCACTAGCAACATGTATCAGGTAACTCTATCCACCAAGGTTAGGATGGATGGGAAGAATCACCTAGTATTTTTTGTCTCCACTCTCCACTGAGTTTTGAACCTGAGACCTCATTTTCTCAAGGACAGTAACAACTCATCTAATGAAAATGTAGCAGTCGCCTCAACCCACCTTGTGATTAATTGTGCTAAACTGGTATATATGTGATTGTAGTCACTTCGGAACATGTTGTAATGGTGAGGCACACGCATTTTTTCAAATATTATTTTTATATAATAAATGATTTGATGAAAAATATTCTTAATCTAGTTCTATTCATTCAAATTCTACACATCTTTAGTTAAGAAGAGACTATTGTGAATATATAATTTTGATTCTTCTCAATTATTTTCCTGAGATCTCTGCAGTAAATATCTCTAAAAACTTATGTTTTCAAAACTTAAAAATTTAACAAAGAAAAAGCAACAAATCATATCAACCATTCTGAGATAAGATAATAATTATAATTTCTAAAGTTGTCATTTGTCTTGGGAGCATGTAGATAATCATACTCATCGATTTTCATTCATTTGTAAACATGGAGAAAATAAGCAATATCCAATATGAAATTTAATATAATTATTCCTGAAACATAAATAGGGCATATTTATCCCTAAAAGAGTAAAATTATTACATTTGAATTCACTATAACTACGTACAAGCTTGCAATAAACGAAAAAAGTAATAATATTTTACTAATGATAGCGTATTCGTCAAGTATGATTTGATAAATACATCACAAAAATAAGGTCATATGCCATCCTATCCCATTTCCAAACAAAATGAAAAATTATGGAACAAAATCAATAATTGTGGTTAAAACACTAATAATTTAAAAAAATGTAAGAGAAAAAAACTCTCTATTGAAAGAGTTCCAAATGAAGGATAGAAGTGATCATAATGAAGAATTGAGAAAAAAGTGAACACAGATAGGGGCGGAGCTAAGCGGAGGTTCGTGGGTTCAAGCGAACTCAATAGCTTTTCCGTACCTTGTATTTGTATTAAAAAACTAACTAAATATATATATATATTAACTTGTGAACCCCCTAATAAAATTGGTTGATGGCTCAGTGGTAAGGAAGGGGCCATGGTAATGTTTTCCACACTAGTGTTGTGGGTTCAAACCCTACTATCAATAGAAGTTTCAAAAAGAAGCATGCACACAGAAAATAGGTAACAACTACAATTTCTCCTCTAAAACGCTATAAATGCAAATGTGTCAGCTACTGAATCAATTACAAAGAAGCATATGCATATTTAGTTTTGCTCCCCATGCACGCTTGCTTGCTTCCGCAGCCACCAGTTCGTCGAGCTCCTCATCCACACATGCTTCATGCTTCTCACTCTCCTAAATACTGAATCCTTATTTACTTCCCTTTTTTTAAAAAAAATTCTATGACTTAATTAAGTGGCTATGCATAATTACTGTGTTGTGTTCACTTCATCATTGGGTCTATCGTTGCTGTACTGCCAAACAGGGGGAAGCTGGTTCTGTTTTCAAAGCCTTTTTTGGTGGTCATGGCCTATTTAATGTATTCTGTTCGCTTTTTCATTGGTCTGAATTCTGAAACATGGCAAGAGTTTATTATGCTGAGTACCTGATTGGACTTTGGTGGTAACTTATATTGCTCTTTTTTTTTGTGCACTGAAGTTTTCTTCCAGCATTTCCATAAGTTAGCCAACCAAACGTTTGCTTTAATAGGTCCATAAATTTATTAATTTAACCCTAACATGCCTGAGATTGAGGTATAGTTGTTGTTGAATGAAAAACTATGAGTCTCCTGTGTCCGGTGGTTGGGGGGAGAAGAAACTCATATAACAATATGCAAATAATATAAGAGAAGAGTCTTGGTTTCAAATGCATCACTAAAGTAATTTGAATACATCTTTCTTGCACATGTTTTTCTATATAAGTTTAAACAGTACATTTTAAAGCATGCCTTTGCTTATATTTTCAGATCTGGCATTTCTTTTGTCCAGTCAACATACCCTTCAAGTGCTTGGAGTTGTATTACTCTACAAACTAAACTACACTGAGACTTGGCTATGTTTTTGACAAGCAATGTCCACCGTGCTCCTCTGCATGTGAGTGTGTCTTCTCTATCCCAATTGAACTCCCAAAGTGTCTTTTCTGTGAAGTACGCTGTAAAGTTGTTGAAAAAGTTAGCTGATGATGGGAACTTCAAATTGGGAAAAGTTGTCCATGCACTTCTTATTGTATCTAATCATGCCTCAGAAGACCACGTAATTCAGAATAATTGTCTCATTAATCTCTACTCAAGGTGTGGACAACTTGCTATGGCTCGGCACATATTCAACAGATTGCAGCAACGAAATATAGTTTCTTGGAGCACTTTAATGACAGGATATTTGCACAATGGGTTTACTTGGGAAGTACCCAAATTGTTGAAAGACATGGTTTCAGTGGATAATTTATTTCCAAATGAGTATATCTTGTCTACTGTACTTTCTTCTTGTTCTAATGGTGGTTTGCTACACGAAGGGCGGCAGTGTCATGCATTAGTGTTGAAATCAGGATTAGTGTTTCATCAGTATGTGAAGAATGCTCTTCTATCCTTGTATACAATGTCTTCAGATATGGAAGGGGTTCTGGAAATCTTGAAGTCTGTTCCTGGATCAAGCAACATTACTGATAATGTTGTCCTAAAGGGCTTCTTGGATCATGGGTATACAAATGAAGCATTGGATGTCTTCTCAAGGATGTTGTCTGAGGGCTCAGTGGGGGACAAAATCAGTTATGTGAATATATTTGGTCTTTGTGCTCGTCTCAAGGATTTGAAATTGGGTCAGCAAGTTCATTGCAGAATGTTGAAGTCAGGTCTTCAGCTTGATGTGTTTTTAAGCAGTGCAGTCATGGACATGTATGGAAAGTGTGGTGAAATTTCAGGTGCAAGATATATCTTTTATTCTTATCCTGACCATAATGTGGTGTCTTGGACAACAATCTTGGCTGCAAATTTCCAAAATGAGTGCTTTGAGGAAGCCTTGAAAATGTTCTTACAAATGGAACTTCAGGATGTTGTGCCAAATGAATACACATTTGCAGTATTGTTGCATTCTTGTGCGGGTCTATCAGCACTTGGGTGCGGGAAAACATTACATGCACGTGTTGAGAAGACAGGACATGGAACTTTTGTCGTAGTGGGGAATGCTCTAATTAATATGTATGTTAGGAGTGGCCATATTGAAGCCGCTAGGGCCTTATTTTCAAACATGATATGTCGAGATACTGTTACTTGGAATTTGATAATATCAGGTTTCTCTCATCATGGGCTTGGTGAGGACGCATTGTATATGTTTCAGGACATGTTAGCTGCCAAAGAGCAACCAAGCTATGTAACCTTTATTGGGGTTCTTTTGGCTTGTGGACATTTGGGTAGGATAGAAGAAGGATTTTACTACTTACAGCATCTAATGAGGGACTTTGGCCTTGAACCTGGGTTGGAGCACTATACCTGTGTTGTAGGGCTCCTAGGTAAAGCTGGGAAACTTGATGAGGCTGAGAAGTTCATGAGGTCGACGCCAATCACATGGGATGTTATTGCTTGGCGTACTTTGCTAAATGCTTGTAACGTCCACCGCAATTATGGTTTAGGACAGAAAGTGGCAGACCATTTGTTACAATTGAACCCCAACGACGTGGGAACCTATATCTTGTTGTCCAATATGCATGCCAAGGTGAAAAGGTGGGATGGTGTAGCAAAGATGCGGAAGTTATTAAGAGAAAGGAACATAAAGAAAGAACCAGGATTGAGCTGGACTGAAATACGAAATGAAACTCATATGTTTGTTTCTGATGACACTCAACACCCAGAAATAGCTCAAATCCATGAGAAGGTGAGAAAATTGTTGGCTGAAATAAAACCATTGGGTTATATTCCAGACACGGCTTCTGTCTTGCATGATGTTGAGCAAGAACAACAAGAGGGTTATCTTAGTTACCACAGCGAAAAGCTGGCTGTCGCATATGCTCTCATGAAAACACCATCCCAAGCACCAATTCATGTTATTAAGAATCTCAGGATATGCGATGATTGCCATTCTGCTTTGAAGCTTATCTCGAAAGTGACAATGAGAGTGATAGTTGTAAGAGATGTCAATCGATTCCACAGTTTTCAAAATGGGTCCTGTTCGTGTGCAGATTATTGGTGAATCATCACATGATTGACAAATAGTTTCTTCCAAGGTGTCGAAGGATATTTTTCCCAAACTCACATAATCATATCTCAGCCAACCAGAAGTAGTGAGCTTAAATAAAGCTTTCTTAACCAGCTATCATGTAAGTTTTCTGAAATAGTCATTCATCATATAATAAGTTTGTTTCTAGCTTCCAAAATACTGACCCATTTTTTCCGTAATTGAGAAATCCTCAAGGGCCAATGGCCCACGGTTCAAAACCTGGTGGAGTATCTACTTCAGTTTTTTGTCCTTCCTTAGTATCTACTTCTTCAATTTGTGTGATCCTTTAATCCCTCAAGTTCTAAGCTTTTGAAAATCTCATAATGTTCAGAAATCTGCCAGAGGTGAAAAGATCCTAGGAGTACCAACTGTTAGTGCTCTATTTGGAACAGATCCATTCTTGTGACATACAACTCCTTTACAGCCAAAGCGTGGTGGAATTTTAGAACAAAGAATTCTCTACTAACTTCCTTTCTAAATGCTAAATATTGTAAAAGGATTCATCCAGTGGCCAAAAAGAAGAACTACTCTCAGTCTCATCTATGGAGAAGACTCATGGACACTAGAAAAGAATGTGAGAGGCATATCTTCTGGAAAATTGGCAAAGGGGATGTGTCCTTTTGGTGGGATAATTAGACCAACAAAGGTGCCTTAGCTAATCTGATTGAGCAAAGCAGCAGATCTAAGAAGATTCTTGTCTCTGACTTCATCGTGCATGACACTTGGAATCTGGATAAACTTAATGATTTGCTCCCTTCTTATCTAGTTACACATATCCAAACCATCAGCATATCTCCTCAAAATGAAGATTACCCTATCTGGACACCTGATCCATCAGGCTCATTTTCTACCAAATCTGCCTGGAATGCTCTAAGAACTCATAGAATCACTGCTCTTACTCACACCAAGATCTGGCATAACAAGATGCCCTTTAAGATCTCATTTAATGTCTTGAGACTTCTCAAGGATAAGCTGGCCATTGATGTTAATCTCTCCTGGTTTAAGGTCCACGGACCTTCCAGATGTTGTTGTTGTAACAATGGTTCTATTGAAACAAATTATCATTTTTTAATGAGGGAGAAGTGGCCAAGAGAGTGTGGAAATACTTCTATGATGCGTGTGGAATTCCTCATAAAAATTCCCTAAATATTAGAGCTAAATTCATGGCATGGTGTCTCATCAAGCCTCAAAACCAAGTACATGAAATCATTCTTCAATGTCTTCCTAGTTTTATTACTTGGGAAATCTGGAAATTCAGATGCTCTTATAAATATGATGGCACCAGGTCGACTACTAACAGAGTGATTGATCAAATCACCATGCTGATGCAGAGGACTCTTGCAGCTCAGTTTACCACCATAAACTTCTCCCCTCCTTTTTCAAATATATTTCATGTTGTGGAAAGAATCTGTCCTCAATTATCTATCATTCCAGTGAGTTGGAAATGTCCTGATATCGGGAAATATTAACTTAATGTTGATGGTTGTTGCAAAGGGAATCCAGGAAGTGCTGGAGCAGGAGGAATTTTGCGATATCACAATGGACATATGATCATGGCTTTCGCATCTTACCTTGGGGAATGCTCTAACAATTACGCAGAGATTCAAGCCATAAAAATTGGATTGAAGTGGTGCTTGGATAATGGTTTCAGAAATCTGATTATTGAATCTGATTCTCTGCTTACTATTCATATGATCAATGGCAACATATCCACCTCCTGGCTTTTAAAATATGAGATCAAGAAGATTCAAGCCATGAATGCAGAGGGTCATATTCAATTTAATCATATCTTCAGAGAAGGAAATTCAACTGCCGATTTCCTGGCCATTCTTGCAGAGTTTAAAAAGTACAATTCTTTCTTCACAACAGCGATCAACTTGCCTATGCAGATTATATCCACTTTGAAGAATGAAAAAAAAAGAGGTCCAAATTTTCGAATAAGAGTGAGGAAAAACACCTTCATCTTTGATCCTGGCTGATTATCTCTTTTGGATACACTAAGTGTCTTACACTTGGTATTTTTGTGAGCTCTTGCTCAGAAGTTTTATCTCCATCTTGTATATTGCTTAGCTCATTTTGTATTTGAACTTATTTGTATGCAGAGGTTAGGCTCCAGCCCCCCTCTCAATCTCCTTTTGACTTCTCAATATACTCCCCTCGTGGGACTTATCCATTCTTATGGACTGGGGAATGATTGCTATGAGTAATTTACTTCCTCAAGATGGTCTCTTAACTCGTTTATGGATGCTTAAGTCCCATTTGGTATGCAATCCTCTCTCTATATATATCTTAAGGGAAAATGCATAAGTACCCCCAACCTATGCTCGAAATTCCAGAGACACACTTATACTATACTAAGGTCCTATTGCCCCCCCCCCCCCC
>JAJOOG010028229.1:0-29798 GCA_029582565.1 Solanum infundibuliforme | reverse complement strand
ACATCTTTAAGAACACAAAGTTAAGACATATTTATATATTCTAAATATCCTCAGATTAATATTCTTCTTTATTTTTGAAAAATTAGACAAATCTATATATTCCTCTTTTATCTATACTACCTTAAAAGAATGAACTACATAGTTTAAATGATAAATCTATATTACCTTAAAAGCATGAAATCCTAACTTGAATGTTAAATTACTATAATATCCGTAACTTAGGTTGTGACTTTTTTGATGAGTTGTGACTTTTTTTCAAAGGGTTGTGATTTTTTGATGAGTTGTGACTTTTCCAAAACGTTGTGCCTTTTCCAAAGAGTTGTGACTTTTCCAAAAAAGTTGTGACTTTTTCTATAAGTTGTGCCTTTTCAAAAGAGTTGTGACTTTTCGGAAAGGTCATGACTTTTCAGATAAGACACAAAAAACACTTGTTCATATTATCCTTTGTTTGACTATAAATATAGGGATTTCCTCTCATTTTCCAACTACAATTTTTATTTAAATTTCTACTCTTCTTCTTCTTCTTGCATTTTAAGATTTTTTGTGTGATTAATTGTCGTTGAGTGAGTTAGAAGTTTAGCGGAATATGAGGTACCATTATTCTGATAAAGTAAATTGTTCTATCCTAAGAGGTATATTCCTTAACCTCGAGTACTTGAGGAAAATAATTTCGATGATATAATAATTAATTTTTGCTTAGTATATACATTAGTATGCAATGTTCCAATATATGAGTTAACATGATGTAGTCGAAATTCATTTTTTTTTGTTAACAATTTCTATTGTGATGTAGATATATGCTTTTGAATATCTTTTTGAAAAGTTATTAAACTTATCAAGAGTTAGTAAATTGTCATGATTTTTTTTTATGCTCAAGACAAAAGAATGACTTTATTTATCAATGTTACTTATGTGATTTAGATTGTCAGGAAGTTTGCTTCAAAATAGTTATTACTATATAAACATTGCCCGTTTGTTTTACTGATTTACTATTTTTTAATATTTAAGTATTTTTGATGAAGAAAAGTTTATATGACTTGTAATAATGTCAGTTGAAGTTTGTATTAGTTTAATTTTTATTTTAGTCTAAATTCATTTATTTTTGTTAACAAATTCTCTTGTGATGTAGATATATGCTTCTGATAGTTTTTTCCAAAATTATTAAACTTTTCAAGAGTTTGAGAATTGTCACAATTTGTTTTTTATTGATGCCCAAGACAAAAGAATGAATTTATTTATCAATGCTTCTTATGCGATTTAGATCGTCAGAAAATTTGCTTCAAAATAGTTATTATTGCCCTTTTGTTTTACTGATTTACTATTTCTTAATATTTCAATATTTTTCGACGAAGAAAAGTTAATATGACTTGTAATAACGCCAGTGGAAGTTTGTATTAGTTTATTTTTTATTATATTCTAAATTCATTTGTTTTTTTTAACAATTTCTCTTCTGATTTAAATATATGTTTCTGAATATCTTTTCCAAAATAATTAAACTTCTCAAGAGTTAGAGAATTATCACGATTTGTTTTTTTTTTTTTGTTCTCTAGACAAAAGAATGACTTTATTTATCAATGCTACTTATGTGATTTAGATTACCAGGAAGTTTACTTAAAAATCGTTATTACTATGTAAACATTGCTCTTTTGTTTTACTAATTTACTATTTCTTAATATATATCAGTATTTTCGACAAAGAACACTTCATATGACTTCTAATAACGCCAGTTGAAGTATGTATTAGTTTAATTTTTATTATTTATTTAATAGCTAATTTTTATGGGATATATATTTTCATTAATGCATATATATATATATATATATATGGGTATATATTTATATATGTCACAAGTGTATTATCAAGTTAACAAGATCTTCTAACATCAAAATATATATTTTGTAAAACTTTCTGAGTTCTTTTTTTTTTTTTGTAAGAAAAAACTCACAAAAAATGTGAAAATATCTGAATATATATGAATCATTCAAAATTTATCATTAACAAAATAAATTTTATATTCAGTAATATGGAATAAACATTTTCATTTTATCCGTAAACTAAATTAAAAACTAATAACTATAAAAAATAGTAACATTAATTAAAAGTCCTATTTATTTATGTAAGTATAAAATTAATTAGAAATTCATCTATTGCACATTAATTCTTTAGTTATAACATATAAATTCTCTTAGTTATTACTAATTATTGCAAATGTCTCTTTTACATTCTTTAGTTATAATATTATGAATTCTCATAGTTATTACATTAATTATTTCTATCTTTCATCTTTCCTTATATTAACTTTTGACCAATAATTTTTCATATTATGATACCGCCCCTATATATGTGATAACACGGTGTTGTTATTTTTCTTTGGACGAATCATGCTTGGTTGAATAAATTGAAAACAATTTACAAGTATATGAACTATATCTTTGTTGGGTGTAAGATAAACATGTGATTATATATATGATTTCACAGATAGAATATATTCTTTAATTAATTTTATTTTTTTCGGTAAAAAAAAAGGAAATATTTCTCAGTTAACTATGGACAGTCAGATATCTATCTTTGATTTATGTACACAGACAATCGAGAAGTCAAATATGAGAGTCAACAAAAAGAACGTCATCTATTATGTTATAACTTATAAAATAAAAATTAATATACAAAAATAGTTCTAAAAAATAAAATGTAGTTGTTCTCCACATGTTCATATGACATCTAAATAGATTAGGTGGAATACATGTGCATACATCTGGTTGGATGATAAGAAATATACACAACAAATATCGTCTATAAGTAATATTAGTGAGATACGACTAATTACATGATTGAACCTCATCAGATTGAAATAAATATATACATTATTGCATTTAACTAATAAATTTTTCATTGACCATCTTCATAGGTTCGTGTGAATAACACATATCTATGACGATCCACATTGAACAATCACAAAAGAATCTGCAATATTATTTAGTGCAAAACTTATTATTCAAATCTTTGCTTAAATTTTCTGAATTGATAATCACGTGCAACACACGTATCAAAAATCTAGTAAAAATAAAAGACTGGAAAAATAATAAAGAAAAAAAAAGCAAATAGTAGCGAAAAAAATATAATAAGATTAGATGTTTAAGTTATGGGGGAGGATCAACCATGGTAAAAGAAGTGAAAAATCAGAGAATGGTCATGATTGTTGTTTTAGTAGCACACAATTTTTTTATTTTTTTATTTTGTCTTATAGTTTTTCATAGTGTAGTATCTTTAAACAATGATTCAAATGGATAGATGTTTGTCTTCCTAAAAATGAAGGAGGTCTAGGATTTAAGTTTATTTTTGATGTATCGAAGGCTATGTATATAAAACTTTGATGAAATTTCAGAACATAAAATATAATATGGTCTAACTTTATGTGGATTAAGTATTGTAAGAAGCAAATTTCTGCACTAGTTTAATGGAAATGAGGCTTCCAAATATGGAAGCACATGCTGGAAAATAGAGATCTTTTGAAAAAAACATATGTGGTGGGAACCTAAAGGAGACACTTCTGCTATATGGTATGACAACTGGTCTAACTTGAATCCCAACATATACATATTTCAGATGTGCAAACTTGTTCCCATGAAAGATATTGTTGAATTTTCAAAAGAGGAGGGATGTGACTATACAGAAATGAGAGATTTTGTGCTTGAATATATGGTGGACCATGTTCAGGCGAATTTGCATCCTGCGTATCTCAGTAATAAAGTTGATAATGCTTGGTGGACTGAAATTAGTAATGGTACCAAACGTGGTACCCGAGTAAATTAGTAATGGAAATCTCTATTTAAGTCTTTTTTTCATTCGAAAACTTCATTATTTTGATATCAGTTAAAGTCTAGGGCTTGTATTCTTTCCTTTCCTCATCCTTCGTCTCTAAGGCGAGTTTCTCCCATGAAATTCTAAATAATTTCAAGTATTTCAATCATCCTTTTTCAAATTATTAATGAAATCCTACACCAGAAATCTAGGATTTTCAACAAAAGCTCAATCAAGATTTCAAGAACTGAATTCTTGGACCTTTTTCTTCTTGTTAGAGTTTTCCATCAAGATTTATGGAGAGTTTAGGGTATGCAAAACTTCAATGAAGTATTTCTTTTATCCTTATGTTAAAAAATCCTCAATATTTTATGAATTTAAATTCTATAGTTAGGGTTTCTAGCCCCCACTTTCAGATTAACCCTTTTTATGACCCAAGTGGATGATTTCTTGAATTACTTACTCATGATTTATGTATTTTAACTATTGCATTTCTTTTTTATTCTTCACAAGAATTTTCATAGTCAGCTTTTTAGTTCTTGATTTTGTCTATGATTCTTAAAGATTATATTTTGAAACATGATTTTAGAGCCTTTATGTTAATATGAAAACTATGTTGAGAATCTACAAGTTATGCATGTTCTGAAAATTTTCTCATAATTTGAAAGATGTGTTTTATAAAGAGATTTTACGTATGATTTTAGAAAGAAATATTTGAGATTTGTCTCATAGATTTGAGTATAGTCTCTCACAACAAGATATATTATAGAGAGAGATTTTTTAGCAAGACTCATGATAAGCTTCTATATAAGCTTAATAGATATGTTATGAACTATATAGATAGTATGTATTGGGAGTAGTACATATCACCGAGTAAATGAGGGTTCTATATAGCCCAAGTTTCAGAATTATTGTCATGCCCCAAACTCAAGGGGCGCAACTGGCTCCTAATGCCAAAACTCAGGCCCGAGATGACCCTGCTGAACCATTTGCTACTAGCACATGACATCCACACATAATCAAGAAAACAAACAAGTATATCTCGGCTTAAAACTAACCCCTCGGCCGGCAAGGCCCCTGTCAATAGATCTATAAAAGAAACAGCTACTCCCAAGAGTTCATGTAAAGAAATAGCCAACTAGCACATAAGTCTTGATTGGGCCGTCGAGGCCACCATGATCTCTATACCAAAACTGAAAACATAAGGTATATATAAAGACAATACATCAAACAGCTCACAAGCTTCAACAAACCAACAAACTAGGCCAGCATGGCCATAACGTAGCTATACATCCCACACACTAGTCTGCAAGCCTCTAAGATTAGTAAAGATTGGTGGGACAGGCCCCAGCCTACCCATAAAAATATATACAACAAAAGTTAACAAACCTCCCAACTCTGGAAGCTCCGGAGGAATGGGGCTAGCCAACCGGATAAAAGTCAATGATGCTGCTGAGGAGGTCTACTAGGTCGTCTGTCGGGACCTGTAGGCATGAATGTAGCGCCCCCCAGGCAATGGAGCGTCAGTACGAAATAATGTACATAGTCTGAAAGGTTATAGACTAAATGAGCAAGTATCATAATATACCAAAAACAATCAGGTAAGGAAATCAAAACTTAGATAAGCATGCTAACCAACTACTGAATCTAAAAATACAAAAATGATCAAACAACAACCTAACCAAGCCCCTATAAGATCGATAGGTACAAACAACATACCACCTGCCTAGATCCCCATAAGCCCAGAAGGTGCCAAATCAATCTACATACCTCTATCAGTAGCCCCTTGTCTTTGTATGAAGTCACATAGCCCGTTTTGGCAACAATATAACCCCGTAGGCTGCGCATAGCCCTCTTAGGCAACATCATAGCTTTGTGGGTTGCGCATAACCCTCTTTTGCATCAACATTGCCCTGTAGGCAACACATAACCCTATTTGGCGTCAAAATTACCCTGTAAGTAACACATAACACTCTTTGGCATCAATATAGCCCTGTGGGAAACCCCCGTAGTCAGAACATAACCCTTCTAGGCATAGATCACATTCCTACAGTAACCATAATGGCCCTAAGGGCAATAATATTAATTCAATAGACTAAAAGCGAGCAATTTAGCTATAAGCAACCTATACGAATAGCCTCTAAGTCATTTCCAACATAGGGACGCTACTAACTAAATAAGAATCTCGATAAGAGAGGATTATATCAGCTTGAGCAACCAACAATCAACAATAATGGCTACAAGTATAACAACGATAGCAACCCAATTACATTGATCCTAAGCTTTAGGAAAACATGCCATAAGAAGGGAATAGCCTTAACATACCTTTTTCGTTGAATTCACGTGGCCTAACGACTTTTACTCACAACCCCCCTCGATACTACAATAAGGCAGGCCCATAATAAACACACAAGAATAGAAAATACCACGATAATCCGATAAAAGATATGTATTTTCGTCACAAATTGCTAGTTGCGGCTTATCAAAGCTAGAGTCGATGAAAGAAGGGTCTTACCTTGATCTTAAGTTCGTAATACACCTCAAAACCTTAAAATATGTCCAAACCCTTGCTGTCCCAACACCAAAGTATGATATGCTACGAAATCGATAAAACAAATTATACCATGATGACGAGCTCAACGCGTAGAACAACTTTCGTCAAGGACTTAAGTCGAGAAAATCTATAATTTAGTTGATCCTAGAAATGGGTTTTCTAAATTTCAGGTTATTAACTTAAAAAAATGAAGAAAAAGTCGAAGAAGAAGATATATAAAAAGTTCCACCGACCTAGGGGACCCACCTCACGTGCCTGCTTGCACAGTCTCACAAAAACACAAATATCTCTCTATTCTGAAGTCGTATGAACAAATGGTTTGATGCGTTGGAAACTAGACTCGTAGACCTTTGATTTGATGGGTCGTGGGTCCCATAACTATTTATAGATTGGGAGAAAACCTCCGATACATTTGACCCAAATTTCAGAGAAATCTTTAAAAAGGAACTTATGATAACTTTCGCCAACTTTTATTTTGCGTCTTACCTAACTTCAAAACCTGAGATACAATTCTTGAACACTTAAAATATGACATACCATATCATTCTTAACTTATTACTCACCCTCTTTGTCTTTCCACAAAGGTACAAGTTAATTTAGACGTTTCGAAAAGTCCGGGTGTTACATCCTTCCCCTCTTAGAAACATTTGTCCTTGAATGATAACTTTAAGTCACGCGGTTAAGTCCTTAGGAGTTGCCAAAATTTAGGCAGAGTATCCTTTGTAAATGTGACTATCCAGGAACCTGAAACGCAGAAACTCTAACCTAGGCGTCTTACAGGACGACATAAATAGCTAAGCACTATAGCTCCATAATAAAAGTACGAGCAAAAATACAATGATAACAACCATAATAATAAGCAATAATATAAAAAATCATATAGGTATCTTACCTCATTGCACTAATATAAAATGATATGTCATCACCCTGGGGTATGAAACAAGTGAGGATATTTGGACCTTATGTCATCCTCAGCTTCCCAGGTCACCTCTTCTCTATTCTTGTTTCTCCACAATACTTTAACCAAAGCCACCTCTTTGGTCCTCAATTTACGGACCTGTCGATCTAATATGGCAACTAGAGTTTCCTCGTAGGACAACTCCTCTGTGATCTGAACATCATCAACTGTGACAGCCCGAGAAGGGTCTCCTACGCACTTTTGTAGCATCGATACATAGAAACTGGATGAACAGATTCTAGATCCGAAGGTAATTCTAACTCATAAGCCACTCGTCCTACCCTCCAAAGGATTCGGTATAGCCCAATGAATCTTGGACTAAGCTTGCCTTTCTTGCCAAATCTCATAACACCCTTCCTAGGTGAGACTTTTAAGAATACCCAGTCATCCACACAAAACTCTAAGTCCCTTCGTCGCACATCGAGTATGACTTCTGTCAGCTTTGAGCTCTTAGCAACCTCTCCCGAATGAGCTTAACCTGCAATATTTTTTGGGCAATATTTTATTCTTACCAAATTTGGAGAATAGTTTTCCAAAAAATTGTTGACTTAACTATAGTTATAATACTTATTAATAAACTATAATCTTGATCTTTAAATATTAAATAAGACACATGTCTATCATCTAGAAGTGTACTTGACGAAATGGATGGAAAGTGTAATGAAGGGGAGCCAAATCCCATTTTTTTTCTACTAGTACTTGTTAACTCTTAACATAATTTTATTTTTGTATGATGTTTTTTTTATTTTTTATTTAATATTTGGTATATGAATTAAAACACGACTATTTAAGATCTGCATTGTGTAGAGCTTTGTTCGAAGTGATATACTGCTTACCAAAAAATTTTCATACTCAAAGCTTGAACGCGAGACCTCTAGTTAAGCGAGAAACAACAACATCTTCTGCCCCATCATTTATTTGAGGAAAAAAACCAAAGTGGGTGTGTTGAAAAATTTAATTTTTTGGATAAGTTTTAAGGAATTGAAGAAAGTGAAACTATAAAATATTAGTATTTTAAAATCTTGTGTCTTAATTTCATAAAATGTTTTTTTTAAAAGTATTTTATAAATGATATATAGATTAGATTATATTTTTTTTCATTTTTGTGTTCGCTTATAGAAGATGATACATTGACTTATTATAATAGAAATTTTCACTCTATTATTTACTATTAAATTGTCCGTGAACAATTCACCACTTTGATTCACATGAACTATATAAATACACATTTAAAAAAAATAAAAATACTATGATATATATTAATCTTCTGAACTCTTGATTCATATTCATGTGTTTGTCTTTATAATAATCAGATTTTTTTGTATTTATTTTCTAATTTCACTTATATTTTTATTTTGATAATGTCAGAAGTGCATTTTATGTTCCTTTTTTTTTGTATTTGTTAATTAATTATTATTGTTACATTATCATATTTTCTATTATAAAAAATGACAACCGAATAGCCCAAAAAATAACAAAAAGTATGTTAGCAAATTTTAAATAGCATAAGAAGAAAATTAGGACCAAGGAGGTGAGAGATTAGAGATAAAAAGGGACTTTTAGGCCATTTTTCTTGCAAGTGGGTCCCAAAATCCACTTGACAAAGAACAAAAGCACCTCATACAAGTATTGTCTACCACCTAATATCTATGAAAGTATTGTCTGCCACCTAATATCTATGCCTCTCATAGAATAGAATTTTCTGCTAATGTGTTGTTTGATTCGGGTTCTACTTATTCTTATGTATCTATGAAATTTGCACTAGGTTTTGATTTGATTTGTCATACCCTACATGCCCCTATATATGTTGTTACCCATGTTTGAAAGTCAGTTGTAGTAACCCATGTGTATCATGATTGTTCTGTGTTATTTATGGGCCTACAAACTCGAGTAAATCTAGTCATTTTAGATATGCTAGACTTTGATGTGATCTTGGGTATGACTTAGTTGTCTCCTTATTTTGATATGCTAAATTATAATTCTAAGACAATGACTCTAGAGATGCCAAGGAGGGAAAGATTGGAGTGGAAAGGGATGTACATGCTTAAGCCATTGAAATATTATATCATTTCTTCGGGCTAGCAAACTAAGTAGGGTAGGGTGGGTTGGGCTATTTGTCTCATATTTAAGATGTTATTGCAGAGTCTTCTTCGATTGAGTCTATCCTATGGTTTCTGAGTTTCTTGAGGTGTTTTCTATCAATCTTCCTAGCATGCCTCCGAATAGGGATATAAACTTCTATATTGACTTGGAGCCAGACACTCAGCCAATCTATATTCCTCCCTATCACATGGCTCCGGTAGAGTTGAGAGAGATTAAGACTCAGCTTTAGGAATTTCTTGATAAGGGGTTTTTTCATCCTAGTGCTTCTCCTTGGGATGCTCTTGTCTTGTTTGTAAAGAAGAAGTATGGTAGCATGGGGATGTGTATAGGCTACTAACAATGTTAATGAATAAGGTTACCATTCGGAATAAGTATGTTTTGCCTTACATGGATGTTTTTTTGACCAGTTGTATGGTGCGTCTATCTTTTCTAAGATTGATTTGAGGTCAGGGTACCATTAATTAAAGATTAGGCATGAGGACATACCTAAGTCATCTTTTTGGACCCGGTATGGGTTGACTAATGCGTCTGCAGCCTTTATGAGTTCGATGAATAAAGTGTTTAAGACATTCTTGGATTCCTTTTTATTGTTTTTATCGATGATATTTTGATTTACTCCAAGAGAGAGGAGGAATATGCAGACAATCTTTGTATTGTTCTGGGTATCCTTGGAAACATAAATTGTACGCCAATTTATAACTATGAATTATGGTTGCCTTCGCTTGCTTTCTTACGTATGTGGTTTCAAAAGAAGGGGTGATAGTATATCCCAAAAGATAGAGGCAGTTAAGAATTGAGTTTGTCCTAGTAAGGTGAAAAGTTTTGTGGGGCTTGATAGCAATTATCGCAGGTTTGTGAAGAAATTTGCTTCTATATTTACGCACTTGACTAGGTTGACTCAAAATGAGGTATCTTTCGAGTGGTCAAATAAATGTGAAGAGAGCTTTCAAAAGTTCAAGGATATTTTGACTACAGTGCCAATCTTGACATTGTCAATAGAAGGCAAGGATTCCACTATTTATTATGATGCTTCACATTAGGGTTTGGGTGTTGCGTTGATCTTGGAAAAGAATGTCATAACTTATGCTTCCAGACAATTGAAACTTCATGAGAGGAACTATCCCACCCATGACTTGGTGTTAGTGGCAATGGTGTTTTCTCTCAAGATCAAGCAACATTAAATGTATGGGGTTAAGTTTGAGGTATTCACCGATCATAACAGTCTTCAACATACGTGTAACACCCTGTATCCGAAAATAGACCGAACCAGCAGATTTCCAGAAGTTGCAAGTGCAACCCACAGTTGCTATCCACAGACCGTAGGGTGACCCATGGTCCGTATCGGTGGTCCGTGGATGGCCACCTGCAGCCCTCCCCAGAACCCATCCTCTGAAGTCGATAGACGGACTGACAGGATGAATCATGAATCAATCCATAGGCCGTTGATCATTCCATAGGTCGAGACCCTCAGGACCTCTCTCAGAACCCTTCTCAGTCTCTACTCCAGTCGGTGACCCTATTATAGCTAGACGGGTATACAGAAATTCCCCTGTACTCAGAAAGTCACCTCAGCAGACCTTGTAAAGCCAGAAATAGTAGACTTTGATATCATTCTAGGCATGGATTGGTTACATTCCTGTTATGCCTTAGTCGATTGTAGAACTAGGATCGTTCGTTTTTCAGTTTCCAAACAAACCAATCTTAGAATGGAAGGGTAGTAGCTTAGCGCCTATGGGTCAATTCATTTCTTACCTTAAGGCTAGAAAAATGATCTCTAAGGGTTATCTCTATCATCTAGTTCGGGTTAAGGATTCAAGATCTGAAATCCCAACTCTTGAGTCAGTTCCAGTAGTTAATGAGTTCCCAGAAGTGTTTCCAGAAGATCTTCCCGGAGTTCCTCCTGAAAGGGAAATTGACTTTGGAATTGATCTCCTTCCAGATACCTAGCCCATTTCTATTCCTCCTTACAGTATGGCTCTAGCTGAGCTTAAGAAATTGAAAGAGTAGTTGAAAGACCTTCTAGATAAGGGGGTTCATCAGGCCTAGTATTTCCCCATGGGGTGCACCAGTGTTGTTCGTGAAAAAGAAAAATGGTTCTCTCAGAATGTGCATTTACTATAGGCAGTTAAACAAAGTCAAAATCAATAATAAGTATCATATCCCCAGGATTGATGACTTGTTTGACCAACTTCAGGGTACTAGTCATTTCTTAAAGATAGAACTCAGATCCAGTTATTATCAGCTTAGAGTCAGAGAGAACGACATCTCAAAAACAGCCTTCAAAACTTGGTATGGTCATTATGAATTTGTAGTTATGTCATTTGGACTAACCAATGCTCCTACAGCTTTCATAGATTTCATGAACAGAGTGTTCAAACAGTATTTGGACTTGTTCGTTATTGTCTTTATTGATGATATCCTCATCTACTCTAGGAATGAGGAAGAACATGCAAATCATTTCACGGTTGTCCTGCAAACTCTCAAAGATAGCCAGTTATTCGCTAAGTTTAGCAAATGTGAGTTTTGGCTACAATCAGTTGCTTTCCTTAGTCATATTGTGTCTAATGAAGGGATCCGAGTGGATTTTCATAAAATAGAAGCAGTGAAACAATGGCCCAGACATACCTCTCCTATAGATATCAGAAGTTTCTTGGGTTTGGCTGGTTATTACAGAAGGTTCGTGAAAGGATTTTTATCTATAGCCTCTCTATTGACTAAGTTAACTCAGAAAAAGGTTAAGTTTCAGTGGTCAGATGATTGTGAGAAGAGCTTTGCAGAACTAAAAACTAGGTTGACTACATCTCCTGTTTTGACTCTACCAGAGGGTTTAGACAGTTATGTTATCTATTGTGATGTATCTAGAGTCGACCTAGGTTGTGTGTTGATGCAGCGAGGTAAGGTTATATCATATTCTTCTAGATAACTAAAGGTGCATGAAAAGAACTATCCAACTCATGACCTCGATCTTGCAGTAGTGGTGTTTGCACTTAAGATTTGGAGACATTACTTGTATGGTGTTCATGTAGATGTGTTCATAGACCATAAGAGCCTTCAGTATGTGTTCACCTAGAAACAATTGAATTTTCGCCAGAGGAGATGGCTTGATCTCCTCAAGGATTATGATATAAGTGTGCATTACCATCATGGTAAGGCCAATGTAGTAGCAGATGCTCTTAGTAGACTATCTATGGGTAGTGTAGGACATGTTGAGGAAGAAAGACAGGAACTAGCAAAGGATGTTCATATACTTGCTCGCTTAGGAGTTCGTCTTATGAGCATATCAGATGGTGGTGTAACAATTCAGAATGGGTCAGAATCTTCATTGGTAGCAGAGGTTAAGGAAAATCAAGAAAGTGATTCGATATTGCTTCAACTAAAGGGTGCAGTACATCAGCAGAGAACTGAGGTTTTCTCCAAAGGGGAAGATGGTGTGCTTCGCTATCAATGTCGATTATGTGTTCCTAAGGTGGGTGAGTTGAGACAGCAAATTCTTGCAGAAACCCATGATTCCAGATATTCTATTCATCCAGGCGCCAGTAAGATGTACTGTGATCTGTGGGGAAGTCTTTTGGTGGAATAATATGAAAAGGGATATAGCGGATTTTGTGGCTAAGTGCCCTAATTGCCAGCAAGTGAAGGTAGAACATCAGAAACCAGGAGGTATGACTCAAGAGATCAACATTCCTACTTGGACGTGGGAAGTGATCAACATGGACCTCATTACAGGTTTACCTCGTACTCGCAGACAACATAACTCCATTTGGGTGATAGTTGATAGAGTCACTAAGTCTGCGCGCTTTTTAGTTGTTAAGACTACAAATTCGGCGGAGGACTACGACAAACTTTACATTAATAAGATAGTCAATTTGCATGGGGTTCCTTTGTCTATCATTTCAGATAGAGGTCCTCAGTTTACCTCTTATTTCTGGAAGTCATTTTAGAAAAGTCTTGGTACTTAGGTTAACCTTAGCACAATATTTCATCCACAGACAAATGGTCAGGCGGAGCGAACCATTCAGACCTTAGAGGACATGTTGAGAGCTTGTGTGATCAATTTAAAGGGTAGGTGGGATCACCTTCCTCTTATAGAGTTCGCCTACAATAATAGCTATCATTCCAATAGTCAGATGGCCCCTTATGAGGCATTATATGGGTGTAGATGTAGATCTCCAGTTGGTTTGTTTGAAGTAGATGAATCAGCCTTGATAGGGCCAGATTTAGGTCATGATGCTATGGAGTAAGTGCAACTCATTAAAGATAGACTTAAGACAACCCAGAGTCGCCAGAAGTCCTATGCAGATGTAAGGAGAAGGGAATTAGTGTTCCGAGTTGATGATTGGGTTTTCCTGAAAATGTCACCTATGAGGGGGGTGATTAGATTTGGCAAGAAAGGGAAGCTCAGTCCTAGATATGTAGGACCTTGCAAGATCTTGAAAAGAGCTAGTAAAGTGGCTTATGAGTTAGAGTTGCTAGCAGAACTAATAGCAGTGCATCCGATTTTTCACATTTCGTTGTTGAAGAAATGTGTGGATGATCCAACATCTATTATACCTTTAGAAAGTGTGGCTGTGAAGGATAGTCTCACTTATGATGAGGTACCAGTTGAAATCTTTGATCGTCAGGTTCGAAGGTTGAGAAACAAAGAAGTCACTTCAGTTAAGGTTTTGTGGAGGAGTCAGTCCGTAGAGGGAGCTACTTGGGTAGCAGAAGCAGCTATGAAGGCCAAGTATCCTCATCTCTTTCCTTCCGATTCCATTCCAACTTGAGGTAATAGTTCCTCTTCAGTTTTTAAGTCATTCATCTGCAGATTCAGTCTTAGTATTATGTTCCTTCAATTTGTACTTGCATTTTCAGCATATTTGCATGTCCTTGGAACTTCATTCAGTCGGGAATCATTTTTAGAAATCAGTGGCAGGGTTTGCAGCTCTTTCCCTCCCTATCCAACTAGTTTAGACTTCATTCGAAGACGAATGTTCCCAAGGGGCAAATAATGTAACACCACATATCCGTGGATGGCCACCTGCAACCCTCCCCAAAACCCATCCTCTGAAGTCGATCGACGGACTAACTGGACGGATTGTGGATCAATCCACGGACCGTCGATCAGTCCGTAGGTCGAGACCCTCAGGACCCCTTAGAACCTGGTCTCTAAATTCGATCGAAGGACTGACAGGACGGATCGTGGATCAGTCCACGGACCGTCGATCAGTCCGTAGGTTTTGACCCTAAGGACAACCCAAAACCAATCCTCTAAATTAGATCGACGGACTGATAGGACGGACCGTGGGTCAGTCCATGGACCGTTGATCAGTCCTGTCAGTTGCTTCAGCTGACTTTAAGTTAGGGGTCGTTTAGTCTTTTCCTTATGCATTGGACCCCTAAACTACGTCGTTTAACCCCTAAACTACGTAGTTTTGGTCAGTTTTAGCCTAGTAAACTAATTAGAACCTAACATAATCAATTATTCACCTAAAATGCATCAAGCTTAGAGCAAAATAGAGAAAGAAGTCGAGCAGCCCTAGTTCCAGAACGCAATAAATTCTCGTCAGTTCCAGCCCCGAAATCGAAAGATTTCACCGTAAATTTTGTCATCGGGTATGTGGGATTTCACTAGTGGGTTCCTTTCACCTATTAGGTCCCTAGATTTCAATCCAAATCTTGATTCCCTTAATATTATCTAGACCCGAGATTTCTAGAATGTCAGTAAATTATTATGAATTAGTCACTTTAATGTTCCTAATAAGATTATCATGATATTAGTATTGTTTTGCATAGATTCATTCATAAATTCAGAACCCTAGCTATGTAGTTCTTTTAGTTCATAAATTACACATGCTAGGTCAGTTATTTTATATATGCATTTTTTAGTTTACGAATGTCACATTATCAGTTATAATTGTTGTATTCTCAGAGTTTGCATGTCAGTAATTGAGCTATCCAGTACTTCAACATTTCAGTCATAATGTTGCTTAAATACATGTTAAATGGGAGTAGCTTAATACCGAGTGGACTAGGGTTCAGCATTCCCGAATAGTTCCAGAACTACGTGCCCCCATAGGTTTATGAGTCCCCTATATGGGAATTATATTTTAGTGATCACGCCAGTCATGCCTCTATACCTCTGGCAGGGTATATTGGGTCCTCTCGATAAGGCGTACACATCGGACTCCACTTTTAGCTTATGTGGTTTTTTGTCGGTTATTAGCAGCTCTCTTACAGTCAGATTTTATTGCATTGACCATGTTATCAGTTACAGTCAAATTTCAGTCTCAGCATGTTATAAACTTGGTCATAGCATTCAGTTAGTTCATGTTCAATACTCTCAGTATAGTATCATGTTTATCTCATATCATTGCTCAGTTATATGTTTTGTTCAGTTATGCATATTGTTCAACTTTACTCTATCCTGCATGCTCAGTACCTTTAAAGTACTGACACATATTCTGCGCTACATCATATCGTGATGTAGGTTCAGGTCCTCAGCTTTCAGATCACGCATAGATCGGTTCCCGATCTTCAGCTCAGCAGTATTAGTGGTGAGTCCTCATTCTCCGAGGACAATATATATGTTTTTTTTTTGCTTTTAGTCTTAGTTTTAGTTTTTGCTAGATTTAGTTGGGGCATGTCCCAACACTTCTAGTCAGTTAGACGCTTATTTTCAGACATAGTTAGATTCAGCTTTAGCATTTTAGTTTTACCTTTCAGTTGTTGTTAAACTCTCAGTTTTTATATATTTAGATAGTTTATGGGTATTCCCCATCATTTCAGTTCATCTTATGATTAGCTTCCGCACAGTATTTTCTTACCTCAGTTTATTTAGTATGCTTATGATATGCCAGCAGGGTTAGCTTGGGGTAACTCGTGATCCTAGGTCCCGTGTCCGCGTCCTGGGGTAGCTTTGGGGGGTGATAATATGTTCACTCAGAATGATCTAAACTTCAGTTAGAGAAGATGGATGGAGTTTCTCAAGGGTTATGATTTGACCGTCCAGTATCATTCGGGTACAACTAATATGATGGAAGACATATTGAGCTAGAAAACAGTTAGCATGGGCAGTTTGGCTTGCTTGGGGATATCAAAACGACCTTTAGCCAGGGAAATTCAGACTTTGGGGTCTAAGTTTATGTGGTTGGGCATATTTGAGAATAGTGGGGTGCTAGCCAATATTGAGGTTAGACCCACCTTCAAAGAGAAAATCATGACTAAATAATTTGAGGACGAAAAGTTGGCCAAGCTCAAAGTTAAGGTGGTGTATGGAGAAACCCAAGATGACACTCTCAATATTGATGGGGTGTTCAAATTTAGATGAAGAAGTTGTGTTTCTCGAGTTGGTGACTTGATCCAAAGTATGTTGGCAGAGGCTCATGGTTCACACTATTTTATTTATTCGGGTGTGATCAAGATGTATAGGGATTGAGGCTACTTCATTCGTGGATAATGTGAAGAAGGACATTGCAGAATATGCTTCCAGGTGCCAAAATTATCAATAGGTAAATTATGAACACCAAAGGTATGAAGGTATGCTTCATAGGATGATCATTCCTAAATGGAAGTGGGAGAGGATAGTCATGGATTTCATTATAGGACTACCCAAGACTTTGGGGAAATGTGATTCCATTTGAGTTATTGTTGACATGTTGACTAAATCAGCCCACTTCATTTCAGTCAGAGTGGACTACAAATCCTAATTGTTGGTTAAGATTTTTGTCAAGGAGAGAGTGAGGTTGCACGGGGTGCTCCCTCATCTCAAACTGCGCCACTAAATTTAATTTTATGGTTTGGGGTAAGTTGCATGAGGCATTGGGCACTTAATTCACTTTCAGTACAGATTTCCACCCACGGACTAACAACCAGTAAGAAAGGACTATTCAGGTATTGGAAGATGTGTTTAGGGCATGTGTAATTGATTTTGGGGTCTATTGGGATCAATTTCTACCCTTGTATGAGTTCTTCTATTATAATAATTATCATTCCAGCAGTGATGTAACACCATTTGAAGCACTTTATCAGAAGGATGCAGATATCCCATTGTTTGGTTTGAGCCTGGAGATGTGAAACCTTTGGGTGTTGATTTGGTTTGGGAAGCTCAAGAAAGGGTTAGGGGATTCAAGCTAAGTTATTGGCAGCCCAAAGTAGGCAGAAAGAGTTTGTGGATTGCAAGGTAAAATACATCGCTTTTCAAGTTGGTAAACAGGTTCTATGGAAGGTGTCACCTATGAAAGAAGACATGAGGTTTTGTAAAAAGGGTAAGCTTACCCCCTCATTGCATTGGTCTATTTTAGGTTCTTAAAGGTGTGAGACCAGTGGCTTATAGGTTAGCACTGCCTCTAAACTTTTCTAGGTTTTATTCAGTGTTTCGTGTGTCTATACTAAAAAAGTACCATGGGGATGGAAACTACATTATTAAATGGGACTCAATCGTGTTGGACAAGGACTTGCGATATGAAGAGGAACCTGGTGCGATATATGATCTGGATGTTTGAGGAAAATGGAGATCAAATCAGTAAAGGTTCACAGGAAACATCGTCCAGTTGAGAATGATACTCCAGGGACAAGAAGATACATGCCAGACAAGTATTTTGATGAGTCCACGATTTGGACTCATTTAGGGTTTTATTTGGATAGATTTAGTGTCCTAAAATGCTTTTTTTGTGCTAATAATTGATGTAAAATCCTTGATTTCCAGATATTTGGATTGAGGAATAAAGCATGAACACTAATGTGCAAAAAGGAACGAAGCGAGCTAAAAGAATGAAGAAATGAAGGGCTGGCAAATCGCCAAAAGGCCACTCTACCGCCTAAAGTTACAGAATGCTGGAGCTAAACTGGGCCAAAAATGCTGAGGGAAATTCAAACAAGTGCTGATGGGAGAGATAAAAGGTGAAAGGGCGACTCGCGGAATCATCCGGCGATCCCGATCTTGATCACCTAAAATTACAATAAATGGACCAAGAAGAAGTGAAAAATAAAGGTGAGAGGAAGGACAATCGGCGAGTCGCCGAACTGTTAGCGAAGCCCGACTTACCTCACCGATTGGTCTTAAACAACCACACATCAGACTTGTTTAAAATGACTTTTTCTAGCGAGAGAAAGCATTCAGAAATGTGAGGAACAGAAGATTGAGAGTAAAAACACTACCATTGTGGATTTCAAGTGATTTTGAAGAAGGCTTTTCATTGAGATTTTGTAATAGAGAAGATTGTAGTTGATTTTCCTGAAATTCGGAGTTTAAACCAAAAAGGTGCAGTAAGTGTTCAGTGGAAGAGATTGTTGTCATACTTCTATAATTGAATTCCAAGGAAAATCTACTCTCTGTGGGATTGACCCCAACTCATTTAGTTGGGTTATATACTGACTAGCAATCATGGTGTCGCTGCCGGGGAGTAGCATTACTTAGAATTCTTTGATTGAAGATTTGACTTGTGAATTGTTTAGTTGTAGTTGAATTGACTTAGGCTGCATTGTGTAGTGTTGGTTGGACTACATAAAAGTAAAAATGAGTGAGGAAGAGGTGAATGGTAGTCAAACAGGTCATCGGGACGGTACCAATGATATCAATAGTGTTTACAACCCATCTCATGCAGGGGAAATAGGTGCAATTTTCAAACCAAAAGCTAATGGGAATGCAATATTTGAAGTCTCTGGCACGACTCTTCATCTCCTCCAAATGAGAGGACTCTATGGAGGGCTAGAACATGATGACCCGTATGAGCATGTAAGAAGTTTTATAGAGGTGTGCAGCCCGTTGTCATTTAAGAATGTGTCACAAGAGTCAATCCGGCTTCGATTATTTCCACTATCTTTGATTGAAAGGCTAGCAAGTGGTTGGCCGAATTACCAAACAACTCTATCACATCATGAGATGAGTTGATTATAGCGTTCAATATAAGATTCTTTCCCCCATAAAAGATGATGAAGCTTAGAGACGACATTCAAGGTTTTAAGCGATAGGATGATAGAACCCATCTATGAAACGTGGATGAGGTTTAAGAAACTCTTACTTAAATGCCCAACTCACGGGTTACCAAACGATTTACTACTCCAATATTTTTACTGAAGCCTTGATTCGGTTAATAAAGGGGTGGCTGAACAATTGGTACGAGGGGGAATAATGTTTCAATCATTTGAGGTGGCTTCGTTTCTTCTTGATGACATGACTAAAATAAATCAAGCGTGGTACACCCAAGAGGATCAAGTCTCTCCATTTTGTTTTAGATTAACACAAAAACAACTTGATAATGAGAGAGAGGGATGAAAACATCAAGAAGATGTTGACCCAAATGGAATTTTTACAAGAACATATGAAAGGGACATGTGGAGTGTTTATAGTTGAGGAGGGTTCTTCCTCCATTTACTCAAGGCCGGGGGAGAATCAAGGTTGGAACTCTAAGAGATACGAAGAGGGTTTCCACCCACGCTATCTACAGCGGGGTGGGAATCAAGGTTGGAACTATCACAATGAAGAAGAGCAAAAAAGATACTATCAAGATTGGGCCGAACAAAACGACTATTGGAAAAGGGAGAAAGATCATGAAAATGACCACACTCAGTCAAGTGAGAGCCCTAATTCGAGAGGGAGTGAAAGAAGTCTGAGGGTGAATGATTTGATGTCACACATCCTTGATAAAGTTGAAGGTTCGGATGACTTGTTGAAAGGGATAAAAGCTGACTTTTCGTCATTGAACAATAAAGTGAACTCTCACGCAGATGCAATCAAGATACTTGAAGGTTAGTTGAGTTCACTTTCAGCACAATTGAAACCAAAAATGATAATGAAAGATGATGATAGAGAGCTGGTTGTGGTGACTCGAAGTGGAAAAGTAGCAATAAGCGATGTGAAGGGAAATGAAGAAGCTCAAATGCATGAAGAAGACAAAGGGATGGAGGAAGAATAGGCACCTATCCATCAAAGCATTGCCAAAGGACCACAAAAGGATATGGAGAAACACAATAAGAGCCCAAAAATTATGCAACCTTTACCCAAAATAGCTCATCAGTTTCCTCAACGTCTAATGATGAAGAATGAGGATGAGAAGTTCAAGAAGTTTTTATCGATGTTTAAGACATTATCAATTAATCTTCCTCTATTGGAAGCATTGTTGGAAATGTCGGGGTACGCCAAATTTATGAAGGAGTTAGTCACAAAGAAAAGGAGTTTGGATTTAGAAGCAATCGAAGCTTCCCATAGTTGTAGTACAATTATGACTAAGGAGCTGATAAAAAAGAGAGAAGATCCCGGAGCGTTCACCATCCCTTGCACCATCGACATGCTCCAATTTGCTAAAGTCCTATGCGATTTGGGAGCAAACATCAACTTGATTCCTTATGCGATCTATAAACAACTTGGGTTGAGGGAACCAAAAGCCACAACAATGAGACTCTTGATGGCAGGCCGATCAATTAAACATCATGTGGGGATACTATATGACATTTTGGTAAAGGTTGACCGATTTATTTTCCCGACTGATTTTGTCATTCTAGATTGTGAAATAGATGATCAAATTCCCATCATTTTGGGAAGACCATTCTTCGCAACCGGAAGAGCGTTGGTGGATGTTGAGAGTGGAGAATTGAAGTTTTGGATGAATGAAGATGAAGTAATCTTTAATGTGTGTAAGTCAATGAAACACCCAAATGATATTCACGTGGTTTCCACTGTTGATGTTGTTGATGAGGCAGTGGCTAGTGTGAGCCATTTGATGTGTATGAGTGAGCCACTTGAAGTCGTGCTTGCTAACTATGATGAGTTCGAAATTCAAGGGTATGAAGAGGTAGTAGCGGCTCTATCAGGTTTGAGGGGGGGGGTATTCAAAAACTCCGTTGAAGTTGGACATTGATTTAAAAAATCGAGAAAGTCCTCCCTCCAAAACCATCAATAGAAGAACCACTAAATCTAGAGTTGAAAGTACTTCCCTCCCATCTCCGATATGCTTTCTTGGGGGCAAATAACACTTTACCAATCATTGCAGCTGATTTGCTTAATTGGTAGATAAAATTGCTCCTTGAGGTGTTGAGAAGGCATATCAAAGCTATAAGGTGGAATATCACTGACATAGTGGGCATTCCTCCCGGCATTTGCACTCACAAAATTAAGCTTGATAGTGATTGTAAGCCAACTGTTGAACATCAGCGAACCCATCAATACAAGAAGTGGTGAAAAAGGAGATAATAGAGTGGTTGGACGCAGGTGTGATCTACCCTATTGCGGATAGCAAATGGGTAAGTCTGGTACAATCTGTACCAAAAAAGAAAGGTATCACGGTAGTCCCAAACGAAAAAGGGGAGATTGTATCTATGAGACAAGTGATTGGATAGAGAGTATGCATGGATTACCGAAAGTTAAATTCGTGGACTGAAACAGATCATTTTCCCATGCCCTTCATGGATCAAATGCTTGATCGACTCTCAGAGAGAGGTTGGTATTGCTTTTTGGATGGGTATTCTAGTTACAACCAAATCTCCATTGCTCCGGAAGACCAAGAGAAAACCACATTCATATGCCCTTATGGGACTTTGCCTTTAAAAAGATGCCATTCGGGTTATGCAATGCTCCGGCAACATTCCAACGTTGCATGCTATCTATTTTTTCTGACATGGTGGATGATTCAATGGAGGTATTTATGACTTCTCGGTTGTGGGTGACACCTTTGAGGCGTGTTTAGAGCACTTATGACAAGTTCTCCAAAGATGTGTGGAGACAAACTTGGTCCTCAATTGGGAAAAATGTCATTTCATGGTTAAAGAAGGTATAGTACTTGGTCACAAAGTGTCACAAAAAGGGATGAAGATTGATAAAGCGAAGATTGAAGTGATTAAGAAATTACCACCATTAATTTCGGTAAAGGGGGTTCTAGTTTCTTGGGACATGCCAATTTTTACCGAAGGTTCATCAAAGACTTCTCAAAGATTTCACATCCTCTATGCAAACTCTTACAGAAAGAAGTGAAATTTCAATTTGATGATGCTTGTATGGTGGCTTTCAGGTGTTTGAAGGAGAAATTGGTATCCACCCCGGTCATCATTAGTCCTCATTGGTCACAATATTTCGTAATGTGTGATGCAAATGGAACGCTATTGGGTGTGGTGTTGGGGCAAAAACGCAACAAACTATTTCACCCAATTTACTACGCGAGCAAGACTCTATACAGTGCTCAACGTAACTATACCGTTACTGAACAAGAATTGTTTGCGGTAGTCTATGCGTTTGATAAATTCTGGGCATACTTGCTAGGTACTAAAGTGGTTGTTCACACTGATCATGCTGCACTACGTTACCTAATGGAAAAGAAGGATGCTAAGCTAAGATTGATAAGGTGGGTGCTACTGTGTCAAGAATTCAACTTTGAGGTCAAAGATAGGAAAGGTTGTGAAAATAAGGTGGCTGACCACTTATCAAGATTAAAAGGCAAGGGGAATGACGAGCTTGAGATTGACATAAATGATTCTCTTCCCGATGAACAAGTGTTCACGGTAACTCTCAAACAACCTCCTTGGTATGCTGATTTTGCCAATTACGTAGTGTGTGGAATAATGCCGGATGAACTAAACTTCTACCAACAAAAAAGGTTCATGTTCGATGTTAAAAAGTACTTTTGGGATGAACCATATTTATTCAGAGAGTGTGCAGACCATATCATTAGAAGGTGTGTTTCGGAAGAAAAAGCCATAGAAATTCTCTATGCTTATCATGCTTCACCTGTTGGGGGTTATCATAGTAGTGTGCGTACAACTGCTAAAATTCTCCAAAGTGGCTACTACTGGCCATCCCTCTACAAAGATGCGCATGAATTTGTTAAGAAGTGCACCCAGTGTCAAAAGCAAGGTGGAGTGTCCAAAAGACACGAGTTACCCCTTACCCCTAATTTAGAAGTTGAACTATTTGATGTTTGGGGAATATATTTCATGGGTCCATTTGTGAGTTCGTTTGGTAATAAGTATATCTTGGTGGTTGTAGATTATGTTTCTAGATGGGTGGAAGTTGTTGCACTTCTGAACGATGAAGGGTAAAGTGTGGTTCAATTCCTAAAACGCTACATCTTTGCCAGATTGGTACTCCTCGAGCTATCATTAGTGATGGTGGATCCCACTTTTGCAATAAGTAGTTCTCAGCCACATTGAGTAAGTATGGAGTGAAACACAAAGTGGCAACTCCGTATCACCCCCAAATAAGCGACCAAGTTGAAGTGTCAAATCGAGAGATCAAGAGCATTTTGGCCAAGACAGTGAATACTAATAGGACTGATTGGTCTCGAAAGCTTGATGACGCACTATAGGCGTATCGTACCGCATGCAAAACACCAATCGGTATGTCTCCGTATCAACTAGTTTTTGGTAAGTCTTGCCATCTACCTGTTGAATTGGAACACAAAACATTGTGGGCATTGAAGGCTCTCTAAATCTGGACTAGACAAAGGCTTCAAAAGAGAGAATATAGTAGTTAAATGAGTTGGACAAATTCAGGTTCAAAACTTACAAAAGTTTAGACCTTTACAAGGAAAATATGAAGAAATGGCATGATGCTAAAATCCTTAAGAAGGAGTTCAGAGTGGGAGATTGGGTGTTACTATACAATTCTCGACTTTGACTCTTTCTAGGAAAGCTCAAGTCCAAATGGTCAGGACCATTTAAAGTGACACGAGTGTTCACAAATGGTGTCATCCAAGTTGAAGGTCAAGAAGGACCTGCATTTAAGGTGAATGGGCAACGTTTGAAGTTATACTATGGCGAGTGCCAAGAGATCTCTCTGATTGAAGTGGTGTACTTGGAAGATGCTTGAGAGCATTTCCACATCGTGCCACGACGTTAAATAAGGTGCTTCTTGGGAAGCAACCCAAGTATTAGTGTTTTAAATAATGTGTGTTGATTTTGCAGGTGAAGGATATTGTACGAGAAGAAGATGCTATCAGCGATTCGCCAAAGCCATTTGGTGAGTACGACCTCGCCCGCCTTATGGATTGCAAATGAGTGGTTGAGATATTGGAATATTCGGCGAGATACCTGTATCATTCGGCGAATCGCCAATGTGCTTAGGTGACCCGATTTTTCTCGCCCTTTCTAATTCAGCGCTGGCAGCATAACTCAATAATTGTTCGGTGATGTTCCAAATCCATTATGCGATTCGCCAATCTGTTCGGCGACCTTCTGTATCTCCGCTGACTTGCCCATTCTGAGAGTGTCACACACTGGAAATAAGAGTGAGATGTCTCCCCTTGGGCGCATTGCCGAATCATTCCGCGACTGGTTTATTATCTCGCCGACTGGGCGCTTAGTGAAGATTCCTTGTTACCTCGCTCTGTATGTTTACATAGTAGAATTTTATCTTTAGTTTCTAGTTTTCTGTTATTATTTTATTTTTGTTTTTGTTTTATTTGTGGTAGTGTCCATTTCATTTTAGTTAGCATAACCTTAAATTCAAACATTAGTTATTCAGTAGTCTTCAATGGATTTGCAGTTGTTGCATTATGTCTTATATTTAAGCATCTCTTTATTTAGTTATGTTTCAACTTCCACTCGCATTATATAGAATGTTCAGTATTGATCTTAAGTGTCGGTCACACCTAGGTGTAGACTTTGATCATGACACATTTCCAGGGAAACTTTTTTATGCAGAAGAAACAAAAATTCTACTACACATATTGAGGTTGAACTAAAGCTATTTTAGAAGCATGCAGACGCTGACAACAAGCCCAACATATGAAAGTAATTATAAGACTGACTTTATGCCTCATAAACAAGTAATAGAAGAGGTTTGGAAACCCCTATGGAATATTGCAACATGGATACAAAAATTTAAATAATTTTAGCAAATAGACAAGCACAAATTTAGAATATTCGAAGGGAAGGGAACAAGCTAGATGACTCCCTAGCTAATCAATCATTAGATAAAGGAGATGACATATTCTATGGATTCTAGGAGATGGAATCAAAGGGAAGGAAACACATCAAAATGGACAAGCTTCAGTATCATACATTAGAGTTGCATTAGTTATTGAATGAAGATTTACCAGAAATTTAGGATACAATATAAGAGTATTCACATCAAATATATTTACAAAGATATTTTTTTCCACCTGAGAAATCATCCCAAGATAACTACCCTAGGCTATATGAGTCAATAACAAAGTTTTCAAATGTCTTTTCTGAAACTAATTTTAATCCCCAGAGACCATGTCACTCATCCCAACAAGTTATAAAATATATAATTAACTTACGAAAAATATTATTTTAGACAAAAAAGTTCTATTAATCAAGATGACGAATAGGTCATTACACAACAACAAACAACCATTACTTTAAAAGTTCATTGCTTATGATATATTATAATGAAGAAACAACATACTTAATAATTATTTTTGGGATATGCTTTATAAAAGCTTTTATTTAAGGAATAAGCATATCAGCTGGTATACCCGAAGAACTAGCCACATTCATTTTAGGTACATTTTTTGGATTTTCATGTTTTTCGATCTCTTGATTCAATTGTGTGAGATCAATCTCCTTATTCAATAGATCTTCAAATTCTGTGAGCCCTTGGTACAACTTCAGAAGACTTCCCAAATAAGGAGACTCAAAATCTTCTGATGGCCGATGTGTGATATAATCCTCAATAGATTTTTCTTTCTCCTTCTTTTCTTCTTCACTCTTTTTCATTTTCATATAAAATCGAGGTGCGTTTAGCTTCAAAAAATTGCTGGACAACCGTTTCCACATCGGGCGTTTCAAATAAAATTGGTTGACCGTCGATTGAGAAAATAATAACAGCTATTTGGATTCCACATAAAATGGAAAGCTCTTTTGCTTTCTTAATTAGTGATTTTTGCATCTGAGAGATTTTAACACCCTCAACACATTTTTATTTTGCAAGTGCTAAATCAACATTGGAATTCTTTGATTCCATGTCTACAACAAAAGGAAATAAAAAGATACAATAATTTCTTGCTCAAAGTGTACAAGAAACTCGAACTAGAATGAGTACATGCTCAACCCAAACCTTCAAATTTATAGAAACTTTCTTCCGTTAGTTAACTTTTAAATTCTAGTATTTATTCCCTGACGGAATCAAGATGTACAATTTATGAAAGACTCCCTTATAGTTTGATGGCATAAAGTTACCTCCTCTTTACTTTTTTTCAAATGAAAATTATCGAAAATATTGAAGTCTTGAAAAAGTATACAAATTACTCAAATTTATCGTTACTAATATAAATCATCATACATACTCATTACATATTTTATTAATTTTTAAATTTACTGATGTCTTTTAAATCTAATAAAAATAATAGAAAAAGAAACAAGGAAAAAACATTTTCAATGGAAACTATTCTAATAAAGAAGTTTTTGTATAAAATAAGTGGAAAAATAAAGTAAACTACAAGGCAATATCATCATATAGAATTGAATTACAAAATAATTATAAAGTTTTGGTATTCTATACAACTGGTTGTCAATTACTTTGAATTCTTTAGGCAATTTTATTGCTCTTTATTTTAAAAAGAAATTTTAATTAATTAAGGAATTTGTTTCCCCTTTTTCCATCAACCATCTTCTAAAGAGGTATCATTGCAATAAAATTTTCATAAGAGGGATACCAACATAATTTTAAAGCTAGATTGGAGTTGAGTGCAATTATGCATAACTTGTATATATTGCCTTAATTTTCATCTTCAAAGTAGATGTATAGTAGATTACCTAAATCTTCATCTATTGATTAGCTTGCCAATTTTAAAATTCAATAAAATAAATAGGAACAAAAATATTCTACTGGCATGCTTATTCAATCAGGAATTACATTTTTCTCATGAACCAAATGGGGTCAAGATTACAGCAATCCTAATACCACAGATTGGCAAGGTAATTATTCACTTACCAATCATTTAACAAACATTATAAAATATAAATTAAATATAAGCGAAAAATAAGTCTTACACAAAACTTAACACTAACTCCAATTAGAATGTGGAAAACAACTATAACACCAAAGACTTATTAATATGGGTACGATCTTCTAAGATATAGAAAAGTGATCCTAAAAGTACTATACTATACGAGAAAACTAAAAGACAAAAATATAAAAGATAGAAATTTTTGGGTGTTGTTGAAAACCTATCATAATCATTTTGTGACCGTGCTTGACCCTCCCAGAACTTAAGTTATCTATTAATATATTTTTTTATTCGAATTACTTATTCTTTTAACACCCTTAACACCTATGTAGCCAAGCCAATCCTTCCAAAAAATACACAGAAACATAAATTAAATGTGCAAGTAATTAAATAATAATAAAAATAATCCTCAAAAGCCTGAATCGTTCATAATAGCAAGAATATTAAAATATAACTATCTCAAGACCCAGTGCTACTCTTACAAGAGCTTTCCTAAACAAAACAAAATATCATGTATAGTAAATTTATTTGTCTAACAAGTAGAAAGACATATTTGAAACATAGACGAAGATTGTCCAAGTCTTCGGACACAAAGAGCTCCCTATAACTCCGAATAAATGACAGCCCCTGCCAGATTAGGATATGTGCGGATAGCTAATGTCGGGATCTTCATAAAAAAATATGCAGCAACAGTAGTATAAGTACAACCAGATATACTCAGTAGGTATCAATAAACCAACCTAGCAAAAGTAATAACCATAAAATACAAAGAATAATATAAATCATGTACTTTGAAAATTTCCTAGCAGTTCCAACACCTCGAAAGTCCTTTAGTGTAGATCAAGGAAAACTGCAGCAGAAAAGATCAGAAGTCTGCAGATTTTTGTGGTTTCTAAGTGTGTGTTACGAGCTGTACAAGTTTCTATGGCTCATAGAAGGGATTCGTAATTCATACTTAGGATTTCAGAATTTTGGTTCAATGACTACGAGGAGTTTATACGGGTCGTGATTGAATCTACGAGTTGTGGATAGGCTTGTTGAAACAAGTCAAGAAACTTCAAAAATTCATAACTTTATGATGTTAAGTACAAGCAATCGGAATGACTCGTACAAGGAACTATGAATTGTAGTTAGTCTCATGAATTCAGATTTTGGGTTTGAGCATTTTCAGTATATTGACTTTTATGAGAGATTACTATAAGTTGTACTAATGCCTACGAGTCGAGAAAATGGTTCGTAGTTCATTCTTCTGAGACTTGATGATTTTCAGTAGTTGGATTCCACGAATGGACAATATGGGTCATGGAGGACATTGTGGGTTCAAGTTCTAAAACTCAGGAAATTCAGCTGATTTCTAAGAACATGTTTCCACGGCCCATAAAAGGATCTATCTTTCGTATATTGTCTCGTGGTACTTGTTTGATAATTTTTAATTAGGGTTAATTGGGCTTTTTCACTCTTTTAATACCTATACTATATCATTTTAGGCTTATTTAGGGTAGTTTAACTGATTCCTAAGACCTTTAACCACCTCATTCACTCTCATTCTCTCAAATTCCAATTCCCTCTCTCAAGTCTTCTCCCTCAAACAATCTAGGGCTCCAAGATCTCAAGTCTATATTGAAGGATTTCACCTTGGGTTTCTATCAAGTTATGTGTAAACTTCATCAATGGGTCCTTCTTCATCCATTGAGTCCCAAAGAACCTCAATTTCTCAATTTATGATTTTCCTAAATTTAGGGATTTATAATTTCTTATGGGTTCTTGTTGAATTTTGATTATAATTCAGTATAATTATAATGAATCATAATGAGGGTTGGGTGACTTTTGGAGAATGAGCGTTCTGGGTATTGTTTGACTAGATTATTAGGCTTAGACTAAGTAAAACGACGTAGTTTGGGCATAAAACAACATAGTTTAAGTGCCCAACCTATAGGGCAAAAGACCAACGCGACCCTGACTTAACTACTGTCGAAGTGACTTTAAGACAGGCTCCACGGGCCGTCATGATAACCAAGGCCCGTCTAGCAGCACGTGAAGATTCCCTACCCGACAGGGTTTCACTAAAATGTGCATAACATTTTACTCTAAGCTTGGATTTTAGCAAACTCGATGGCATCGGAAGAGGATTCAGTTATCTTTAATTTGATAGGTCATAGGACAAATAATTCATTTCGTGCTAAAAGATATGATTGTTTAAAGTTAACCCTAAACTTAAAAGCTAAACTGCCCCACTCATGGTCCACTTCACGGACCGTGTGAAGCACCACGGGCCGAGTAGGCCATCGTGGTTCTTCAACGTGAGTTGGGGTTTTACTGGGTCTATTTCACGGGCCACTTGACGGACCGTGTGGTTTTCACAACCAATGGAGGGTCCGTGGTCCTCCATGCCTGGCTGGATGTGGACCACAACGAGGGTGACGGGTCGTGGTTCCGTGAACCCTTTTGTGGTTCACCCTTTTTCTCTTGTCCAGTCTTAAGTAGATTTTTGAAGTGCTAC
>JAJOOG010028228.1:0-25838 GCA_029582565.1 Solanum infundibuliforme | reverse complement strand
AATAATAATAATATAATAATAACAATAAGAATAATAACAATAATAATAATAATAATAATAATAATAATAGATGTTAGGGTTAATTCAATATGGGCAATTTGGAAATTGTATAAAACAATTAAGGGCAAAAAGGTAATATACTTGGTTAACATAAAAGGGCTTTTAAGTTAAAAAAAAAAAAAAAAGCTCCCCTCACCTAGCTTTTGGCTTTTGGCTTAAAATAAGTCATTTCTGACTTAAAATAAGTCACTTTGATAATTGTCAAACACTCTAATAAGTCAAAAACTGGCTTTTAAGCCAGTTTGACCAGCTTAAAAGTCCATCCAAACAGGCTCTAAGTATTTAGTTTGTTGGATACATCATATATAGATAATAGATACATCAAATTAATTAATGAATTTATTATTTTAAGAGTAATAAATAAAATTAATCAAATTACATGACCAAGATATACATGCTTTTGTTTATAACTAATAATATAATGAACTTATTATTTCAAAGGATAATTTTGAAATAATAAATTGAAATTAATTAAATATAGATACACTCCTTGATTTCCGCCTTATGATAAGGGATTTGATTAATTTAAATTTTCAGAATTAATTATTCATGTATTATGAAAATCCTTAATTACTCCTCTAATTAAGCAACTCGATTACAACCTATTAATTAAACAAATAAAATACGTATCTCAGTTTAAAATTCGGTAGATACATGTATCTCCGGATTTAATCTCATGTATCCTAAGCATGAAAATATGGTAGAGGAAGTAATATTTGAAACTATCGGGAATCTTAGTAATTAGGACCTAAACTAGTGGGATTTATGTAGTTTGCCCATTATTTTAACTACAAAATTGAAAAATAATTATTTGTAAATTTCATCCATTTCATAATGATGATTTTTATCCGTTTTCAAATTAAGTTTGCACGATTTTCCTTAAAAGATCTTTTGATATTAAAAAAAGGGAAAATTACGGGGTTAAGCAAATTTATACTACTTAATTACTCGTCATAGTTATAGTTTGCTATAATTACCACTCGCGACTAATATTATACATTAAGTATGTGGGCTGACTTCGAGTTTGTATAATTAGTCACGTTTGTATATGTATAATTCGCCAGAATATACAAAACATATGTATAATATACAATTATCCAACCGATATATATATATATATATATACAATTCACCTCTCTCGCTCGCCTCTCTCCTCCCTCTCCCAATCTCGCTTGTCATATATACAAGCATATGTATAATATACAATTATCTAACCGATATACATATACAATTCACGTCTCTCTCACTCTCTGCCCTCTCTCGCTCGCCTCTCTCCTCCCTTTCCCAATCTCACTCGCCTCTCTCCTCCCTCCCAATCTGGCTTTCCATATATACAAATACATATGTATAATATACAATTATCTAACCGATATACATATATAATTCACCTCTCTCCCACTCTTTACCCTCTCTCGCTCGCCTCTCTCCTCTCTCTCCCAGTCTCGCTTGCCTCTCTCCTTCCTATAACATGTAGCTACGAATTATAATTATCAAACTATAGCTATGAAAAGTAATTAGTTTTTGAGTGGCTATATGTGAAAGTTCCTCTTAAAAAACGTACACACCTTATAAGTAGCTTTCTTATTTTTATTAATTTTTAAGCCTAACATTATGCCTTTCTTTCATCCCTAAATACACCACTCACATATGCCCAACTTGTCTTAGCTAGCAAATTTGTCTTTTAATGTGATATATATATTCTACTGGAATAAATTATTATAAAGTTTATTTGTCTTTTTGCTACTTATTTACAACTATATATATAAGTTTAATTAATTAGAACTTCAAATCTGTTAAAATTCAAAAAATTAAGAGAGAAAGTGGAAGAATAGATTTTTAAAAATGTCAGAATCTTTACCTATGAATGGTGGTAATGGTGTTTACAGCTATAGCAAAAACTCCCAATTACAGGTACTTGGAATTTAATATTTATTGAAATTTTAATATTTGTTGAATTTTAGTGATTTATAACATAAATATTTATATTACGTATTAAAAATGTTAAGTTGAGTTGAACCTTGTGAATTCATGCTTCACTTGTTGAAACATATATCAAATAAATGAAAGTGTGTTTTCTCTAAACTAGGGTCGTTTGTTTTGAAGATAAATATATGTTGAAATTAGTTATGTTAAGATTATATATTATTTCTTATTGATTGTTTGATTAATTTGTTGTATTAAAAATAACATGCATTACATAATTTCTAAGAAGAAGTTATTTGTTTACAAAAATACCATCTATCTTATTTAGTGGAAAAAAGGTTTGAGGGACCTCAAGAGTGTTTTTATCATTTGAATTATTTTATTTCTGAATAACTAATTCGGTTGTTATTATTCCAACCTCTGGCAGAAATAACTTGTAGCATTGATTTCTACAAATTACTATTATGAGTCGAAATTTCCCTTATAAATGTAGTCCCTAGTATATTTGTCTAAATTGCCTCATTTACAAACATTGGAGGAACTGACAAAAATCTTATGTGATCAAATAATTGCTTCTTGGCCCCCTTTCTTGGCTAAGAGATCAGTTACATTGTTCAGCTCTCTATAGGAATGCGAGAGTTTTGAATCTCCCAACTGTTGTCCATGATTAGTACCAAAAAAAGGGATACACAATACTAATTTTTATCCTAAGACTATCTGTGCTTGTCTCGCATACTAAACGACCCGTAAAATGAAATAGTCACATACTTAAATAGGATAAACAAACAAAGGAGCCAAAAACTAAACATATTATTAACATGGATTTAGGAAAATCATTTGATTATATGTATCATTAAGAGACTTCCAATTTCTTTTTTCGTTATTATGAAATTGAAGCATTTTACTTTTCATTTCTACTTTGCAGAAAGAAGGCTCAGATGTTATGATGGGAATGATTAAAGATGCAATTATTGAAAAAATGGATATCAAAAGCGTATCATCTAATAATTCAAATATTGCATCATTTCATATTGTTGACTTTGGATGTTCGATTGGACCAAACACTTTCTTATCAATGCAACATATTATCGAAACAATAACACATAAACACCAAACTCAACATAAAAACAATCAAATTAGTCTTGAATTTCAAGTATTCTTCAATGATCATGTCACAAATGACTTCAATACTCTATTTAAAGTCTTACCTCTTGAAAGGCGATATTTCGCGTTTGGAGTTCCTGGCTCTTTCTATGGACATTTGTTCCCCTCAAATTCAATCCATTTCGCGTACTCATCTTATTCACTCCAATGGCTATCTAAGACGCCAAAGGAGTTGATGGATGAGAAATCACGCTCGTGGAATAAGGGGAAAATTCATTATATAGGTGCCTCAGAGGATGTAACAAGTGTCTATATCGCGCAATTTGAGAAGGACATGGAAATGTTCTTGAATGCAAGAGGCCAAGAGCTAAAGAGATTGTGGAAAATGGAATGATTGTGATGATTTTACCAGGAATTCATAGTGAATTGGATCATTCACAAGTTGCTGCTGGTTTTAATGTCCTCAAGTTCTTTGAATCTAGTCTTATTGATATGATCAATGAGGTAAGTCAATGGACTATCTACTTTTTTATTTGTTATAACAGTAAAGTTATATATACAAATATTTTTTATACATATATTAAAGTAACTTATCTATGTGTGCATTCCTAAGAAAATAGAAATGATTGGAAGGCCAAATTTCTAGCATCGTTCAAGACTTATTGTTTCTTTTGTCCCATTTTAAGTGTCCTTTTAGCCCTCAAGAAAATGTCTTTAGAGAATGAAGGCAAAATTTTATTTTGTTTTATTAATTAAAGAGGTCAAAAGTGATAAACAATACTCACTTTTTTCATTATACTATCATTTACAAATCAAGAAATAAATAAGGGTAGTTCATTCTGTTTAATGTTTTATTTAAATGAGTGTGTTCAAACCTTAGACAACACTTAAAATGGGATAGAGAGAGTATTAGCTTATTAAAAAAAAAATTTCAATTTATATGATACATTTTCTTTTTTTTAGTCAATTCTAAAAAAAAACTGTCACACTTCTATATTTAGGAATAATTCCAACTTTTATTCTTAATAAGATGTTTATAGAGCCACACAAATTTTTAAGGTTAATTTATTATGGACCACGAGTTTTTTTTTTTAAAAAAAAAACCTTCTTAAATCATGTGGACAATTGAATAATATCACATAAATTGAGACACATGAATTAGTTTTTTTTCCCTCTAAAGTTAGTTTTGTTACATAAATTGGAATTGAACATTCTTCATTTTGCAATGTAGGGAATTCTTGAAGAAGGTTTAGTGGACTCATTCAATGTGTCATTATATGTAGCCTCTCCTAAAGACATTACTAAACTAATAAACAAAAGTGGTTATTTTAGCATAGAGAAAATGGAAATAATAGAATCTCAACCAAAAATTTTGGTTGAGGCTGATGCAAAGAGTTTAATAATTCACTTAAGGGCTACTTTAGAAGGAATATTCACTAAACACTTTGGAGTTGAAATTGTTGATGAAATGTTTGCAAGGACTATGAACAATTGTGAAGAGATTTCATCATGGATGAAAGTTGAGTACAAGAAAGCAAGCCAATTGTTTTTTGTTTTGAAACGTAAAATAATTTAGCCTACTCCTCCCGCTCCCAACAGATGAGACCGTCCTTCTATGTCATTCAGATTTGGGTCGTAAATAAAGCGCTCATATCATTCCTAGTTTGGGTCGTGACATATATATGTCATTGGATGATTATATTATTTTATTGTGAGATTTGAAATTATATTATGATGTGGCAAATTAAATGAACATAGAATTTTTAAATTATGTTTTAGAAAAAGAGTATTGAAATATCAAGTAAAATGTCTATTTATTTATTGGCAGAATTAAAATGTCTATTGATCAACTTAAAGAGTCATCTATGCATTTTGCTAATATCTAATGATGTATTATTGATGTGTATGTGTAAGTTCACTATCAAAAAATATATTTTAATATTTGTTGGTAGAATTTTGTAAATTAATGGTCTCATTAATGTTACAAGTCGCAATCGTAATCATGTGAAAAATTGTACCATTCATTTTAATTAATTAATTATTAATAGAAATAAGTTTTCAATGTTAGAAGTTTGCTCCTAAAATACATGTAGCCACTCAAAAAAATAAATCAGAAAATACACAATACTTTGTTGCTATTGATGGTAGTATATATTTAATTTATTATAAATTATAATATGGTAGTACGTAGTGTAACTTACATTATGCATCCTATTAATTATTAGTGTAGTATTTTATAAAATTATGAGTCAGAATCTTATTTCTCGAAAGAGAAGAAAGGAACATGTTTTTGTGTAAGTTTTGGACAATTAAAAGCATTTATATTATAAAAAAGCTTTTTTTTCAATAATTGTTCACCTAAGTATTAAAAGATCAACTTGACAATTATAATATGAGATTCCTAAGTTCGACATGTTCACGTTTTGAAAGATATTTCTCAATTTATATTCTATCACACTTGTATATTTTATGTTTTTTCTATTCTTTGCCTTCTAGGTTTGTTTTGGACTATATTTTTTTTTGAAAAAAAAGAGTCAAATGAATAACCAAACAATAGTTATTTAAAATAAAATAAAAATTGGACAAATTACACGACAGGAAAAATAATAATTTGGATACAAACATCAATCAATCAATTTTATAAAGAGATAATAGAGGGAGAAAATGGTCCCTATAGGTAAAACACACATCAAAAAAATGAGGAAGCAAATGACTTGTAGATGTTTTTTCCACCACATTTATTGATAAAAAAAAATGGTCATTAATAATGACAGAATGTCTATATTTGAATTTGAATGGATAATTTGATTTTTAAAATATTAAATTTTGAAGAAAAAAAGAAGAAGAAATAATAAAAATAATTAAAAATAAGATATAAAATGCCATATGGAATATGCTTATTTGCCCTACTTTGTAGTTTCTACGCACTACTATTTTGTTTAGATGGTTGTTAAGTATTGTTTTATGTCTTATTATATTGTATTGTATCGTATTATATTGTTTTAATGAGTATAATATTTAGATAGATTGTATTGTTTCCTGATGTTACATAATGTCATATATTCATAATTTGGATAATAAGTCATTAAGAAATTGCAGGGTACATGGTAGAACTACGGTGAAAATGTAGAGTTAATAATAATAAAAAAAATTATTAAAAAATAAGTAAAGACAAAATGAGAAGAAAATATTAAGGTAACTGTAGACATTAAAATTTTGTGGGATTCTACAAGACATGTTCAATTCGAATTGGGACTCTACAAGGTGTTTAATTTCAATTAGAATTCTTAGAGACTACTCAACCCTAAACTCTAGTTCATGCCTATATAAAGGATAATATATTCCCTTGAAAAGACATTTCGAATATCTCAAATATTCAACAAACTCATGGAATATTCATAAAGAGATCAAATCCAAATAATCTTAATTCGAGAAATACGACCCTCAAATTATGTAGATCAAGTCCAAATCATCTTAATTTGAAAAATATGTAACTAACTGCCCTCAAATTATGTAGATCAAGTCCAAATCATTATAGTTTGAGAAATACGCCTCAAATTATGTAGATCAAGTCCAAATCATCCTTGAGTCGAGAAATACGCCACAAACTGCCCTTGAATTATGGATAAATATCTTATGAGAGAAGAATCAAGGGATCAACATAATTGTACCCGCAATCTTGATGAATAAAATCATGTTTTTTCATATTTTATTTGTGATTACAATTTATTTTTTGTCACTTTAAAATTTGTTGCAAACAGTAACACGCAATCGTTACATAAAATGTATCTTTTCATCATTACCTAACAATGAATTTAAATGATACGATATAATAAAATTTAAATAAAAATAAAAATAATTTTAATTTCAATTTTCCACGTGACGTGATATGTTTAAGGCCACACAATTAATGACACTTCGGTAAAATTGACATTAGAATCACAAGATTGAAATTTTTTATATTTTAAAACTCGATACCAAGTCAAACTAGACCATTTTTTTTTTTAAACGGAGGAGTAGGATACTATATCAAAATTAATTATCATATTTTTTATAAAAGAAAAGCAACAAAAACCTAAGCCGCCAAACCTGTAGCCACGTCCCTGCCGAGCTTCTCCTCTCTTAGCTGCTTTAAGAATTTGTGATTTAACGACCCTTTTCTCTTCTCCCAATTGGGTTTTCGACACCATTAACAGAATTTCAAGAAATAGTGTAAATTGCCCACAAAAGATTTGGTTTCAGACGGCAGTTTTGAACCTGAAAAATCCGATTTTGAATCAGGTATGCCAAATGGGGTTTTTTTAAAATTTGTTTTTGATCATGAAATGAATGATATTTATAAGAAATGTTGCGTTTTTGTTTATGTATTTCTGTTTTTTATTTTTATTTTGCATGCTTATGTTCAGCTATAATGGGATTTGGGGTTCTTTTTACAAGTCTTGTAAATGATTGTGAATTGAGTTTTTATGAGCTTTTGGGATTCTAGTATGTGTTATATTCAGCTAATGGAATTTGGGGTTCTTTCTATAATGTTACAGAACAATGTGATGAAGGTTTTATGGTCTTTTGGGAGCAATACTATTGATGTTGCTTTAGTTTTGGGAGAAATGTTATATATATTGTTGATTTTGAGATTCTTGTATTCGTTAAATTGTTGATCTTATTGTAAAGTTTTAAACTTTGATGATACTACATTTCAGTATCACATAAAAATCTTATTTTTTTGTACTTATTACTAAAGTATAGTGTGGATTTGTTATCAATACTATGACTGAGTTTACTGTAGGAAGATTTCCATATGGAAGGTGGATGTGAAAGCTCGTCTAATGTATACGTTAAATCAGCTTCTTATTTACCGTGTACTGTCAAATATGGTTGTTTAAAGTTAAGTGGGACGTTGGAGTATTGTTTCTATAAATGGGAGGTCTAGTGTGTTGTTTTATTATGCTTGTGTTTGAAGTAGGCTCATTTTTTTGCTGGATTGTGCAGGATTGCTTGATTGTTGGAGTACATTTTCAGCAGGGGGAGCTAATTAGCTAAGTTAATTGGCTCTCTCTGCTTTTTGCAAAACCCGAGTCACTTCATTCGTCGAAAGAACTTTATTGTCATTTATATCCTTTTTTGGAGGTTCCTTAGCTGATTTATTATGGCAGCATTGTCACATTTTTGTGGGGTTAAAACTCCCTACCCTTCTATATTCAAAAGAAGCGTGCATTTCCCACAACTTGATTTTGTGGCTACTGTCCCCTTTGTTTCTGCGCCAAGTAAATCTGTGAATGCTTCTTGTTGTGAAAGAGTGCAGAGACTGGTATGTAAAGCACAAGCAGCTGATGTTAATCCTAAAGAGACCAAGAATGAATCTTTTGGTGAGGTTCCTGATGAATTGACCTGTGTTATGAAGTTTGGTGGTTCATCAGTAGCCTCAGCCGAAAGAATGAGAGAAGTAGCTGATCTTATTCTTAGCTTTCCAGAAGAGAGACCTGTTATTGTTCTCTCTGCAATGGGAAAGACAACAAACAACCTTTTGCTGGTACTGTTTCAAAACCATTTTAAAGGAGCTTTGAGCATTTACGATGCGTCTTATTTATATGCATATATGTATTTCAGGCTGGTGAAAAGGCTCAGAGTTGTGGTGTTTCCAATGTTTCTGATCTGCAAGAGCTGGCTTTTATAAAGGAGCTCCATCTTAGGTGAAGATGAGAGCCTCTATTGCGAACGTTATTTTGTTTCCAAGATCATTATTCATCTATTTGATCTATTCTAATTCCTCATTTCCTCACACAGGACAATAGACGAACTTGGAGTAGAGAGTTCTACCATTTCAAGTGAGTAATTAGTTGGAGCTCCAGCGTCATGTTTGTTTTGTTCCCCTTTGGAAAAAAAGAAGTGTTGGGTAACACTTGATTTTCCAAGGTTCTTGCATTTTTTTGCCCTTGTAAATGTTAGGAGCGACATGGACTTAGAGTATTCATATGCTGATCCCAACTTACTTGGGATTGAGGTGTAGTTGTTTGTAAATGTTAGAATGCTAAATTCTTCTGAACTTTATTGTTTAAGCCTCGATGACCTCTATTATCCAAAGAACTCTAAAATTACCCTCCTAATGCTACAATGCTCTATTTAGTAAAAGTGTATCTAAATGTATGAGTGTCGTGTATCATTGAAATTGTTTAAGGTCTACATAGTGTTTCTAAACATTTACAGAATAAATTAAAATCCAACTGTTGTATGCCCCTCGGTTCAGAATTGTAATGATGTAACCTTTCTAGAGAAATAAATTCAACTACTATGATGAATAAATGCTTTCAGCAACATATTTAATGACCTTTTAATGTTTTACGAGTACTTTATTGTTTGCATCCATGGGATCTTCTATCTGTTGCTGGTATGATACCTGATTATTCTCAGAAGTAGTTTTCAAACATGTCTATTTGATTGCCATATCTTATTGGAAAAAATTGCAGAGCATCTACTCGAACTGGAACAACTTTTGAATGGAATTGCTTTGATGAAAGAGTTGACTCCACGAGCAAAGGACTACTTGGTGTCCTTTGGAGAGTGTATGTCCACAAGAATATTTACCGCATATCTGAATAAACTTGGTGTCAAAGCCCGCCAAGTATGTATATTTTTCAATTATGCCATTTTCAGAGTTCCCAAACTTCTAATATGCAATAAACTGAGTATAACTATTTTCTTGGAGTTCATTAAAATATTGCGTTCTCTGGCACTTGATATCCACGGATTATTTTGCCAAAGTTATTAAATTGAAAACAGAGCAACGAAAGCTTAAAGTGGTTACTTGAAACATCAGAGAGCTGGAGAAATTCTCTAGGCAATTCCAGCCTTATGTAATAATTATTATTTTTCTCTCTTAATCTGGTAACTACATACATTTAACTCAATGCATCTTATTTGGTCTTTTCAGAACGTTGACCATTTATCACATGCACCTGCAAGTGATAACTGGTCAAAGTTCTGAAAACAGTATCATGCTGATCCTGCCTTTACAGGACTGCTGACTACGTTGTTCCTTGTTTAGATCTTGTTTTCTTGTTTGCATCTCTTGTATTAAAATACCAATTATCTTCTTTTGGGTTTCCTCTGCAGTATGATGCATTTGAGATGGGTATTATAACTACTGATGATTTCACTAATGCGGATATATTGGAAGCAACTTATCCTGCTGTTGCAAAGAGATTAACTGGTGATTGGATGAGTAATCCTGCAATCCCTATTGTCACTGGGTTTCTTGGGAAGGTGCTTCTTTTTAAACTTCTTCATGCATTTTTTGTTGGTTGCTTTTCCCTAGAGTTTGCAGTTCCTGAATGACAATGTTGTGTGTATCCGATTGAAGGGTTGGAGGACTTGTGCTGTGACTACACTAGGTAGGGGTGGTAGTGACTTGACTGCTACAACAATTGGTAAAGCATTGGGATTACGTGAAATTCAGGTTACTACTTGGTCACTGAATCTTGAATATACTGTTTTTTATTAATTGTTGTCAATGTGATAGAATAAGGGGAGACTTGACATAACTGGTAAAGTTGTTGCAATGTGGACCAAGAGGTCACAAGTTTGAGCTTTGGAAATGCAAGGTAAGGTTGCGTACAATAGGCCCTTGTGGTCTGGCCTTTACTTGGACCACACGCCTAGCGGGAGCTTAGTTCACCGGGATGCTGTCAATGTGATAGAATACATCTTTAATTTGCACTCATTATCAAGCAAGTGTGATATTGCTGCCTAGAATCTGAATCTCTTTGTCATATTACTGACAGGTCTGGAAGGATGTTGACGGTGTTTTGACATGTGATCCCAACATATATCCACGTGCTGAGACTGTGCCATATCTAACTTTTGATGAGGCAGCTGAACTTGCATACTTTGGCGCACAGGTATCGTTAGCTGTTTCAGAAATTAGTTGATCCTGGATATGCCACTTGTAGCTTGCTTTAGTGATTTAGTTTCCTAATTGCCTATACCAACAGAATAGTTCTATTTACTCCTTCAGATGAGTTAGTCAAGGATTTAGTTTCCTAATTGCCTATACCAACAGAATAGTTCTATTTACTCCTTCGGATGAGTTAGTCAAGAAGTTTTCCAGAGATTCTCTTTTTTGGAGGTGAATTTATGGAAAGTGAATCCATTTTGGACAACCTAAAATGGAGATCTGATGACATGAAATTGGCAGTTTTAAGTGTGTATTTAGGATAGTGATGCTGCTACCCTTATACTTTTGGCTTCCGAAAATGTTTCTACAGGTCCTTCATCCACAGTCCATGAGGCCTGCTAGAGAGGGTGATATTCCTGTTAGGGTTAAAAACTCGTATAATCCTAAAGCTCCTGGTACTCTCATCGTTAAAACAAGAGATATGAGTAAGGTGAGAGCTTCTTCATTTTTCACTAAATCATTTATCTGCAGAAATAGTGAAAAACTAACTCGATTTAGTTTCCTCCATGCTTTGCAGGCAGTACTTACAAGTATTGTTCTTAAACGAAATGTAACCATGTTGGATATCGCGAGTACCCGTATGCTTGGTCAATTTGGCTTCCTTGCAAAGGTAGTAGTTGCCAAATAACCTTTTACTCCCTCAGTTTCAATTTGTTTGTCGTTCTTCCAATATGCACATTCTACTATCTACATATCTTTAGTTTAAGATCTCAAGATTCAAATATTATTTACTTTCTAAAACTCCGTGTCAAGTCAAAATCATGCAAACAAATTGAAATGGAGGAAGTAGTACTTTGCCTGGAAGTCAAGAATCTAATGTAGTTCCTGTTCAGGTTTTCTCCATCTTTGAAGACTTAGGGATTTCTGTTGATGTCGTTGCGACAAGTGAAGTTAGTATTTCCTTAACATTGGACCCATCAAAACTTTGGAGCAGAGAACTAATTCAACAGGCAAGCGTATGATTATCTTCTTAATTTCTTAACGACTAAAATAAATTTCAACTTTCCCATTCAATCTATCTTCAAGTGTTCACTACCAGTTTTCGAATCGGCTCAACTCATAAATGCTCATATGTTCCATACATAATTTTATTTGTTCATTTTAAGATGCCTTTCAGTGGTGCATTGTAACATTTTCAATTACCAAATCATACAGGAGCTTGATAACGTTGTAGAAGAACTTGAGAAAATTGCAGTTGTGAAGCTACTTCAAAACAGATCAATCATCTCTCTGATTGGGAATGTCCAGAGGTCCTCGTTGATTTTAGAAAAGGTGCTTATTACTGACCTTTTATAATCCTCGTAGACATTCATTTAGTGACCAACAAAATTTCCATTTGTTTATTTTTCTAGAACTTTAGCTCAATGTACTGCATGACCTAATATGCTGTCTCAAGGCTCACTCAACGTAGTTATACTGTAGCTCGTTCCAATTCCTGAGTTGTGTCTCTGTGATTTATTAACCGGAATTCCTAGCCACCTCACAGCCCACGTGCTCAGTGTCTCATTCTATCAATTGTATATTCTTCTACATGTTCAGTGTTCGGAATGCTGTTACATGACACTAGCATGCAAGTTTCTTTTGTGTTGACATCATTATCATCTTCTTACTGTAATTGCATTGAACCATAGGCTTTCCACGTTATGCGTACCAATGGTGTCAACGTTCAGATGATCTCTCAAGGTGCATCCAAGGTAATCTACCCTTTCTTGTATTCACAGCTACTATACGTCAATCATGCCTACTGGAGAAATTTTGTTAGTGCTATAACATACAACACTCTTAACTTTTGTGTCCGATGCACAGGTTAATATCTCATTGATAGTAAACGACAGTGAAGCGGAACAATGTGTAAGGGCTCTCCACCATTCCTTCTTCGAGAGTGATCTTTCTGAACTAGTCTGGGAAAGTCGATCTGGAAATGGCTATGCTACTACTACTACTACTCCCTTGTCCACGTTGTCCAATTAATTTTCCTTCGGTTTCTCCTTCGTATGATTGTTCTTTCCAATAATATTTTCGAGGAAATGAACGAAATTTTGCTAGTACTTTTTTGGGGTGTGGGTGCAGTTTTGTTTCGTCGTTGTAACATTTATCACTTGTAGCAAGAAGACACATTTTATGATCTATCTAAGCTACCTTTATTATACCTCTAATGGAACAAATTTCCTTTACCAATGCCAGGGAGAATGTACACAACTTCTGCAAAATGATCTAACTTATTTTGCTTATCCAACTTTAGTTATCTTAAAATCACAAGTTAATCCAATAATTCCCCCATTGCTATTATACTTTTAAAAATTTGTACATATAATGATACTAATTTCTCATCATATGCAATTGGAAGTGCAAGTCAAGTCATTTCATATAAGTTTTTAAATATCATATCCTATTTTTAAAACATAACAAATAAAAATTATAGAATGAAGTGATAGTGACTAACTTGGGATTTTACATGTTTTTGTTCTTTTGATAAACTATTTTAGGATTTGATATCTTCTAGTGTATTATTTGTTACAATTTCTTGGTTTTAACAAACAAATCAACATATCCCGTGTACTCCCACAAATGAGTATATGAAGGTAGGGGTAAGACAGTGTACACACTATCCTCGCCAGACAAAGGATCTCTTTAGCAAGGACTTGTTGATTATTGACTAGGGCCCATTGTGAAATGGGAGAATACTGGAAAACCAAGAAGAGAATGGTAAAATTAAAATATGAAAGACTCACCAGCTCAACAAGAAGATTATTATAAATAATAACAAAAGTTTCACAGAAACAAGAGTTTGAAGCAAAAGCTCTCTTCAAACTAGAACGAACTCAACTAACGTAAATGAGGATTCCCAAATCTCACCAAGCAAAATGTAATGCTGGAGGAATACGCGACTACCTTTAAGGTTCTCTGTCTCTCACATTTGAGCCAAAATTAGAACCTTTAGGGGTGCTATATCGCAAATCTACAACAGCATTTCTGCAATCTGGACAGCATTAAGGGCGGCTCCCTTGCGTATTTGATCACCACAAACAAAGATGTCCAGCCTATATAAAAAGAAGTCATTAGCTCTGGGGTACTGGAAAGGAAGTAAATCATTTAGAGATAACATTTGCATATAAACCAAATTTTTACCCATAATCTCCATCTTGGGAAACATCACGTCGTACTCTCCCAACTGCAACATCGTCTTTATTGGAAACTTCAAGTGGGGTTGGGAATCTATTACTTGCACGGTCATCGACTACAACTATACCTGGTGCATTTTTAAGAATATCCCTTGCAGTATTCTGCACAGTTAGAGAAAAAGCTTAAAGCAATTTATATTGGAGGTTAAGGGAAAGTAAGAGAATGCTTACAACATCTCTTGATATTTGATTTTTTTTTTTTTTGTCAAGAAAGACAAAGAACATACTTAATTGAAACCTTAAAAAGCTTTTGCTGGAACCTAAATGGGTTAAATGGATCCTGGAAACTTGTCAATGTCGGTGTTAAACTTTGTAATACTGTAGCGCACAAACATCTCCAAGATCCACCAATACTAGTAAAAAAGGAGTCATGTCTCTTATTTTCATCTTTCTTTACCATGACTGACTCTACTAGCAGAAAATTGGCAGAATTTTCTGACTGCAGGATTTCTCATGGTTACGTCATGTTAACACAAGATTATAGTAAAGCTAAAATTTATGGTTTCGTAAAGTATTGAATTCATCAAATAGATGCTTCTAGCAAATAAGCCAACTTCCAATACATTTCACAATATCCCCATGTAACAAGCAGGCTGCCATGTGACAAACTTTGCTATTTGGGGCAACTACTATGCAAGGACTTCAAACATCACTGTGGTCCAACGCCACTTGAATGCACAAACAAAAATATGATGTGCTGAATGGGACTGTTGGATATGATTATTTAAAGGATCTTTTGTTTCTTTTTTAATCTTCATGTCATTACTAATTGATAGTACATCTTTTTCTTTGCACTGCAGCCTGCGCTACACAAACCTGGACCTTTTGGCTATTGGATCTACGTTATTACAACTTTTACGCATTCCAGAACAAAATAAACACGAGTTCAATGTCTTAAAAAAACTGAAGTTAGAAAGGAATCACTTAGTATAAAAAAACAAAGGAATCATTTGTCAGGACAGGAAGATAAATAACAGGGATTTGCTGTAAGTTTAGCAAAGGCTACCTCATCGAGGGGATTCTCAAATTGAAGATTCACGCTCTCAGCATGTGCACGCATAACAGGAACACGTATACATGTTGCAGTAACCTTGACATCCTTGTCACTCTGATAACAAGCAGAATGGGTGGGTTAGTAGTTAGTACAATAGATGCGCAATTATTTTATTGTTGTCTCTAGGATCAGGCATGAGCATTGAGTACCAAGGTTTTAACAAGTATACTTACCCATATTTTTCTTGTTTCTTTGACCAGCTTCATTTCCTCCTCATTATATCCATTGGGTTGAATAGGTGCATTATGTGAGAAAAGATTAAAAGCATACTGCATAATTTTGTAAAAGAAACAATCAGATGGCACTGCATTCATTTGTTATCGAAGAAACAAACTGAGTATTGAGAAGGTAAATCACAAGACGGGACCTGCTGGTTAAAGATATTGCAGGTTGGTTCTTTTCCCTCCAGGACCTAGTAGGCAACATACAAGAATTCAAATCATTGAGAGAATTAATTAGTAGACCTAATATCACTAGATATATTAAACCATGGAAAATAGAGGAAACATAGTAAAAACCTCACGAGTCTGCTGCACCAACTCTTCCATTGCAGCAGCACCAGCACCACTAGCTGCCTGATATGTACTAACAACCATGCGTTTGACCTGGAAATGTGCATATCTACACAGGATGAGTAAAAGTGAACTGACTTGGTTCTTAAACTAATAATTGGTTGATCTAAACTCTGAAGGTCTGCACAACTACCACAGAGACGGATGTGTAAGTGAAATACATGTCAATGAAAATGGAAAAGTTTTCAATGTTGAATAAGCATACACTTACCAAAAGATTTTCTCACTCAAGTCTCATGTTACAGCAGAAAAGAAAAAAAAGAAAAGTGTATTATTGTGTGGTAAATTCCTTCTAAATATTCTCATCCATTTCTATCTAACAGTGCCCACTTAGGTATTTTGAAAACTATTTCTCGCTAGAGAATTCTTTCATGGGTGAGCAGAATATTACTGTATTTAGTCTGCATTTCTGGCATCTCAATGACTAATCTACTTCGTCATTGTTTTGATTATCTACACAATAAACAGCTTTTTCCATGTAAGAATTCTAATGCTTTATTTTGTTATTTCTTTCTTATCCAAATCACTCATTTGCACTGTTTGTCACATGTTAAACTTTTTATTTTCTGATTTCCATACTTGACTCTTTTCAACTAGTGAAACATGAGTTTACAAGTATGCAGAAAATTAATGACATCCATAACGAGATTGCACTGTAAGCTTTTAGCAAAAGAGAGATCCTTTTGGGCTTTGCAAAGGTGCGGTCAAGTTTTCAAACAGGAAAATAAATACAAAAGTATAACAGAATCAAGATACAGGTAAAACAAGTAAAATTATTGCAATCCTAAGTTCCTAACAATCATCCACTTCCAAAATCCACTCCATAGATAGAAGAAATTCAATCTTCTATTTTCATATAAAAATAGCCAAAGTCTAAACCTTGTGATCATCTATATGCACACCGGTGCTATAATTTGATTTCTTTTTTATAAGCAAGGAAAGAAAACTACCTCTATCCCAGTTTGCAAAATATAGCCGAAAATCCAAGAAAAAAAATACAATTATGATGAATTCTCTAAATACAGTTGTAGATAGAGCAGGATGAATATAGAGAACTTCATATACCAACCCCAACTAATTTGGAGTAACAATTACCACAAATTGTACATTGTTCACATTTTCTTTTATGATGGACCAGCTTTTGCACATCTTGACTATTCTACCAAGTATCTACTACATCCCACCAATACAGGTACCACGTAATAATACCCACCAAGGTTCAGGTAGATGGATGAAATCACCTAGTGTTTTTTCTTTTGTTTTTTTGCCTCACATTGCATGTTTTATCATCATACTCCAAAGGATATGAAAGGTCTAATTCTCAAATTGTTCTCCAAATAGGCATTCTCTACGCCACTACGCCAAACAAATCTCTAAACGCACACAAATGATCTAATTCTCAAATTAAGTGTTGTTTAAACCAAAAAGTCTCCAAATTTTATAATAAAAAACAAATCTTTAGACACACAAATGTTATATACAGTAACATTTTAGACCACAAGCTCATTGTTCTTTGAACTACAACAACAACAATCCTAGTGTGATCTCAATTCCGATAGACCCTCAGCTCAAGGAAAAACAGGTCAATGCAGTTCGGGAAAAAAGACTCATTGTTAATCAAACTACGTCACATAAAATGTATCATATAGATTAACTTTTAATTTCTTAAATGTACTAGGAATAACACGAAAAAGTCGAACTCTCACTTTAGCACGACGATGGAGAGGAGTAACAGCCATCAAGCAAATAATAGTAGAGCAATTCGGATTAGCAATAAGTGCTCCCTTTCCAGAACCAAGCTTGACATGTGCCATAGCTTCAGGATTCACTTCTGGAATCACAAGAGGCACATTCTCATCCATTCGAAAAGCGGAGCTATTATCCACCACAATTGTTCCCTTTTGAGCAGCCAAAGGTCCAAATTTCTTACTAATCGAACCACCAGCACTAAACAATGCAATATCTATACCATCAAAACTATCCTCAGTGAGTTCTTCAACAGTATAATCTCGTTCCTCAAACTTCATCGATTTTCCAGCTGATCTTTTGCTTGCAAGGAGTTTAATAGAACGGTAAGGGAAGTTACGGTCAGATAGAACGGAGAGAAACTCTTGACCGACGGCGCCAGTAACGCCGACGACGGCGACGGATGGGCCGTTTTCCTGGAGAGACATACGGACACGGAAAGGGGAAGAGATTGAGCGTGGTAGACGAATGCCGGATGCCAGAGCGGAGCCGCCATTGAGGAAATGGTTGTGACGGAGAGAAAGTGCCGGAGAGTTCATTTTTCCGGTGAGGGGCGGCGGTGAATGGCGGCGGAAAATGATTGAAGAAATGTCAGTTGAAGAAGAAGCAAAATGTAACTAACTAGGTAGGGTTTTTATTAAGAGACAAAAACTGGTTTAAAATTGGGCCAATTAAAATAAGTCAAGTAAGCAAAGGATCATTTGCACTTTTGTTCTTATTTTGTGTTGCATTCATGTGCTTGAATCGAGCATCTTTCGAAAATAATCTTTCTATCTTAAAAGATTAATAATAAGAATTGTGTACACTAGGTAGGTCTGTTGGTTCTGTTTAGTTTTAAACTTTATCGATTTGATTTATTGGTTATCAGTTTTGTAGATATGTCAAATCGTTATAAAATTATTAAAATATTTGCTTATTGGTTATCGATCGTTATTGATTTGGTTATCGATTTAACCTTCAAGATTTGACACAAAAGAAATCATTGATATTCACTTAAAGACAAGGTGAAAAATCATGCACATGAGTTGACAGATTGCATCTTGCCCAAAAGCAAATACTATCACATTGTGGAATAACCAAGAGCTTGAGATAGTCAGAAATAAAAATATGAAACTTAACTCTAAGACAAGGACTTTATATACCAAATGGTATAACTATAATTATTTAATTTACTATCGGGTTATCGATTAATTGGTTAAAAAAAATCTCAAACCATTAAGAATCGTTAATTTAATAATTAAAAAAATCAAAACTTTTATTGAAACTGCTAAATCAAGAACTTTTTTCCTATTCAAATTATTAATTTTGATTCCGTTTTGAACCGTCCTAATATGCATTCAATCCCATCAAACCTCATTTATGGAATTTTATTCTTATTTTGGGTTGATATTTAATTTTTGTCCCTCAAAATAAATAACTTATTGAAATTTAAAAGTACATCTTAATAATCTCAAATAAATTGAATTGTTTTAACATCACTTTTAAGCTCATTTCACAAAATTACCATATTATATAAACTAATGGTGAAAATAAAATTTGAAATTTTAAAGTACATCTTAATAATCTCAAATAAATTGAATTGTTTTAACATCACTTTTGAGCTCATGTCACAAAATTATCATATTGTATAAACTAATAGTGAAAATAAATTTCATAACAATAATATAAAAAAGAAATAGTGAAGGGAAATTCATAAACAAACAAATCTAACTGTCATATCCATACCTCTTCTTCTCCCCCAAGTTTCAACCATTTATTGCTACTCATGTTTTATTTTATATGATTTATTTGACTTGGCATAAAAATATTTTAAAATATATATTAAAATTTATGGTTTAAAGTATTTTTTCAATTATTTGTATGATTATAAAAGAGATTTTTAAAGTTAATTTTTAATTATAAAAATGATATTATTTTAGAAATTAATTATAGTTTTGATTTATTTTTTTATATCATATTATCGATTCTTCACGATTTAAGGTATGTCTTAACAAATTAACCGACAATTCGATAATAAATTAATAAATTATATTTATATCATTAGTATATGAAGTCTTGACTTGTGATTTAGTTTCATACTTTAAAATATGATGTCTCAAACTCTCGATTATTCCACAAAGTGTCAATATTTACTTTTAAGCAAGATGCGATCGGTCAATTCATGAACATGATTCATTTGGTTGACCACCTTGTTTCCAAATGATTTTTTTGTGTGTGTAAAATCTCAACGATTAAACCAACTACCAAATCGATTATAAGATCGATAAACTAATATTTTAACGGATCTATAACAGTTTAACTTGACTACAAATCAATAACAATAAGTTAAACGGATAAACTTTAAAATCAAACCGAATCAAACCTAACTGACCGATGCAAAGCCAAACTTCTAACAAGATAGTCTCTTAAACAGGTAGTTAACAGTTTTGATGGTTTAAGTTTATCAAAGGTCAACATTTTTACTATCCCCTTTTGTCAACTCGTTCATCATCAGCTTTTGTACCCTTTTGTCATCTCCTCCCAATAACCTTTCTTTTTGAATTGGCAAAAGAAAAAGAAAAAGCAGATAACTAAGAATGGATAGAAATCAAGAAATTGCATTGACACAAATGAGGAAATCAGTTGAAAAACTTGGATCTTCCACTGAAGTAAGAAAAAAATGAACCCCTTTATCCTCTTTTAGTGTAAAGTTCAAATCTTTGTACTGATAATCAATTCTTTTTTAAAAGCAATTGACCCCCTTTTCCCATTTTAGTGTAAAGTTCAAATCTTTGTACTGATAATCAGTTTTGATAAAAAAATTTAAAAATATGACACCCTTTTTCTTCTTTTAGTGTAAAGTTCAAATCTTTGTACTGATAATGAGTTTTTGTTTTGTTTCAGAGTTATGGAGAGAAGACACTAATGAGGTTCTTGATTGCAAGATCAATGAACCCTGAGAAAGCTGCAAAGATGTTTTGTCAGTGGAAAAAATGGAGGGCTGAAATGGTTCCAATTGGGTACATCACTGATTCTGAAGTTGCAGATGAATTAGCAGCTGAAAAAATTTATTTGCAGGGATTATCCAAAAATGGCCACCCTGTTGTGATGGTTAAAAGTAACAAACATTTTCCTTCCAAGGATCAAGTTCAATTCAAGAGTAAATTTCTTTTCCCTTTTAGAGTAAAGGTTCTTTTTTTATTCACTACATTGCATTTTTTGTTGTTATTGTTCTTGGTTAGTCTTGTTTGTGTTGTTTTGATAAGATATATTCTGGTTGGTTGCCTCATTGATGCCTTTTTGAGTAGCTAGCTATAAAACACTATAGATTGTTGATCTTTTTGGTGCCTTAACAATGTTCTTTCTGTTTGTGTAGTTGAATGATTGAAGAGTTGTGATAGAATTTTTTTATGAGTAGCCATACATACAGCTAGCGTGACGATTTGATAGGCATTACAGAAAGACATTGAAAATATACAATAATACAAAGTTGGTAGATCATATTCTGAGATTAGATATCATAAGTTCATAAACAAATACTCCATCCGTTTCAATTTGTTTGTGTTACTTTTCGTTTTATTCCCTTTAAAAAAGAATGACTCTTTCCTTTTTGGGCAGCTCCTTAATCCTAACTTTCCACGTGGCATGTTTAAGACGACAAGATTAAAGGGAATTTTGGTATATTTTACATATCTAGTCAATGACTGTTTATCTTGCTTGTGTTTTCTTTTGATAAGAAATATTCTGTTTGGTTGCCTCAATGGCTGACTTTTTGAGTAGTTAGATGATTAAAGTTCTGGTTGGTTGCATCAATGGCTTATTCTTACATGCAATAAATTAATGTTTTTACAGTAAAAGGGATATGGAACTCTTAAATTCCGAAAAATACTTTTTTGAGTTATGAAGTAACATTGCTAAAGCACCAAAAAAGAGAAACAATCTATAGTGTTTTACCAAGTTGCAGTCTGTTAAATGATTCATTTCGCGGTATCTTTTTCTCTCATATGCACACCCTTATCTCTGGTAATGTAGATGAATTTTTTTTGTGGTGACTGGTAAAGGCGTTTCTTGAACGAACCCTTCTCAATTCTTACTTTGCCTTTCTGTAGGATGCTAATGATTACTCTTAACGATAAAGTTAGTATTGACACATTCAGCTCTTATATGCAGAATTTGTGGTTCATCTACTAGACAAAACAATTGCAAGGTACAATTTTCATTCAATCATGTTGCTCTTTTACCATTTGGGAAATTGTTGGGCGTTATTTTCCTACTATTCTCATTTCTCAAAACTGGATAAACCGCTCAGTAAATTGTGTGTTCACGCTTATTTGGGATTGTAGATCCTTTTGGATGTTACTTTTATATTTTGTTGTTTTGGTCACTCTATCTGTCTTATTTAGTGAGGAACAAAGTAATGATAGAAATTTCTTCTCTTACTTGTCCAAGAAATGATAATAATGATAAAACTGCTTATGACGTACTGATATCTAAACAAGAGGATTGGAAGGATGAACCGGTATAAGCATAGAAGAGAATAGACACTAGTTATGTCGTATATTATAGGCACTATTGCATAATGTAACCTGTCAAATTTATCTTTTGGTGTTAAGAGTCCTATATTTGTTGGGGAATGAGCTGGTGGTGTCCTCACATGAACTTGAACAATTCTCCAGTCAGGGTTGAGTTAGGCCTAAGGGTCATATCTTCACCGGAGCAGAGTTTCATTTGGTCAAGAACATTGGATTATCATGTTGGATCTAGGAAATTTAGCTTGTAGTTTTCATCTGGTGAAACAATAGAGGCCTCGTAATGTGTGTGGTTGGTCACCGGTTTCATATTTTCCCTCTCCAAATATGTTTTTTGTGCTGAGAATCGTGGTTTAGTTTCTAACTTGACCTCTTTGTGCTTGTTTTAGTTCGTTCAATGGTAGAGAAACAGGAAATGAGAAACTTATTGGAATTGCTGATCTCCAGGATATTACATATAGCAATGCTGATCTTCGTGGACTGATCACTGGTTTTCAGTTTTTACAGGTAACACCTTTGCCTTTCCATAGTACGCAAACCATTAGTATAGAGACACACATAACCAGTGTTATGAGAAGATACATGATTCTTGTACCACGGACAATGTTATACGTCTCTTGTCAGCTATAAGACAGTTCAAATAGTCAAGATTAACGGCTTAGTAGAAGAACTCACTTTACTATGTATGTAGCTGCAGCTGGTATTGAACTCTCTCATCTGAGCTATAGTTGAGGCTTTGGTTTGCTTGAACTATGATACAATATTGCTCGGACTCTTCAAACATATTGTCTGGTGTGTGTCTGATCCTCCTAGAGCTATGCTTTTTTGGAGGATCTGACATGGTTGTGGTAGCATTTTTGGAGGGTCTGAGCAACATAGCTATGAGATGACATTGATGTAACGAATAGTTTGGATATTTTGGTCAAAACTGTTGCTCCATTTAAGCTCTTGAATCTTGATTTAGACAAATTAGGAGCAATCTATGTTGCTCGGACTTCCTAAAAATGATGTGGCGAACCCTCCAAAATTGTTCTCTCTTTGAAGGATCTGACACTGACACACACCCAATGACATTTTTGAAGAGTCTAGGCAACATAGGGAGCAATAAACTGAACTAATTGATGAAGGCCTCGTTGGAATGCTGATATAATATTCTGTTATTTATATTCAGTGTGTTATATTAATGCTGCTAAGCTACATTTCACACAGTTTCTTTCTACAGGCGTACTACCCTGAACGCTTAGCTATTTGTTACCTTTTAAACATGCCACAATTCTTTGTCACCGTATGGAGATTTGTTTGTCGCTTCCTTGATAAAGCAACTCAGGAGAAGGTACGTCAATGTGCATAATAGCCCATAGGATGATGTTACGTTTAACAAAAATGCACGTTTAAATGTAGTCTTCATTTCTAATATCAAATCACTACACAGGTTAGGATTGTTACAAGTGAAGAACAAAAGCAAGAGTTCATCAGAGAGGTTGGTGAAGACGTCTTACCAGAGGAGTATGGAGGGCGCGCTAAACTTGTACTTCTGCAGAATGTTGCTGTGAACTTCTAACACAAAGTAGAGGAATAATAGAAATGTGAAATAAGATGAAAAAGAATAGCTTCACAGACATACTAATTAGGCATAATGCATAAACAGAGATTCACGTTTGACCTCAGGTAGCAAGTAAGCACTCCAACTTTGAGAGACATTTCAATTATTGGTCTCAATTGGCAACTGAACACTCCAACTCGTCCCCATTGTCTCATGACACCCGACCCTGACGTGACATAAATTTTGGAGGTGTTTAGATATTCATTTTGTAAGTTGGAGCGTTCTGACATTGCACTCTCAAAGTTGGAGAGCTTACTTGTCAGTTGAAGTCAAGTTCGAATGTCTGTTTATGTATTATGCATACTGTTTATGTTACTAAAAATTTTACATCTTTTTTTACTTATAGTCATATAATAAAATCCAAAAATATTTCTGTGATACAAAACTAACCATAGTTCAACCTAACTCTTTCCAAGTAATTGGCTGAAATTACAATAAGGTATTCTATGAGTTTTTTTAGTCCTATTAGACATTCTTATTCCAGCAGAAAATATAGAGAAATGGTCAATGTAGGACTTGTTTAGATTAGCTGATTAAAAGTAGCTGATAAACTTTTAAAAACTAAATTTATAAATGAACAGTTACGTATTTGAATACTAGTGTTGAATTTGGTTATAAGCCGTAAGTGTGTTTACCTAAAAAACAAAGGAATTTTAAAAAAGAATGTCACATATCAAATCTTTATTTATTTATTTTAAATTTGGTCCCTCTTCCCAAGGCATCCACTATAGTCTTCATCATAAATTTAGCTCTAAAATACTACAAAAATAATTTTAATATTATAATTCAATGCAAATTAATCATACATTTCCCCATGTTTGACTGAAATGTTTTAAAACAACAGTTATATTGCTTTATCCTATAGTGAAATACTCCAACCTTTTGATTTACTTCATTATTATTTGTTTGATTGCTAGTAATAACTTAAAAAGTCAACTATGACTCAAGTATCATTAGTTGTTGGCATGTTGCAGGCAGTGAGTTCCATCATCCATGTTTTTAAGGGCCCGTTTAGACATGCGGGTATAAAATTAAATTGATTTAAAATTAAAATTTTATTTAGATATGTAATTTAAATTTTATAAATTGTATTTTTCTAATAAATATGAATTCCACAAGTTGTGAAAACTATGAAAATTTTCTCAATTGTTATACAATCTTACCAAATAAGCAAACCATAGTTTGAACATATCAGAATATCCAAAAGTGTCACATTGACAAAATAACATATACCAATGTTCCTTTTACAAATAAATGTTTGCGGTTACAAATTTTAAAATACACATAATTTTATAAAAAAATCGCTAATCAACAATAATAATAACTAGTTATTCTTAATATAGGCCCTTCACACAATACTATAATCTTTTACACCAAGGATGAACCTGTTTAACATAATTTTTAAAATTATGAGTACTTTTTTTTTACAAGATATAAACTTATGAATCAGATTTTATATTTTTAAAAAATTGAAATCATCATTTCTAGATAATTTAAAATTTGAAATCATGATGCAAAATACTAAGAAGGCGTTTGGCCATGCGATACCATATCACGATATGGTGTCGTGAGATGGAATCAACGTTTGGACATGCGATTTTACGCTGATTCCATCTCATGATTCCATATCATGAGAGATGATACCATATTCTCCAAAAACCATGATATGGAATCACATGATTCCATATCATGATTTGAGATATTTTATTACAATAATTGATCTATGAGTTTATATTTTGTTAAAACAACCCCACATTTATATCTACTAATCATTTGTTTCATATGTAAATAAAATTTATAATCACATCATTATTTTTTAAAATTTATTATTCTCACCAATATAAAATTTATTATTACTTTAAATTTGGTGAATATAAATGAGAACAAAGGGAGTAATACTTTTTTGATTTTTCATAATAAAAAAAAACGTTTTAATCTTATGACTAAGCATAATATTAATAAAAGACAATTTTCATTGGCGGTGCCGCACTTTCTTAATCTTAGTATTTGCAAAATGTTCGTTCACATGACTGAAGGATATCAAGTCCAATTGATTGAGGACTTGAGAAAATTTGATCAATTAGTTATTAATATTTAGTCAAGTGGACTAGTTATAATTTTTTTGATTAAATTTT
>JAJOOG010028227.1:0-38075 GCA_029582565.1 Solanum infundibuliforme | reverse complement strand
GTGGATGCCTTTTTCTGCATTTCCTTCAGCTATCTCTAAACTTCCGCGCCTGAACACCTTTCCTGCAAAACATGATAAAACACATAAAAACCAATATAAAAAGGCCCTAGACACACACGACTTGTAAGTGAAATGTATTAGAAATACCGTAAACTCACGGGTATATCAGGCCACATATGTCAACAAAGTTCCGATCATGCTCATAAGGATCCTCATGATCCAGCCCTCCGAATACACCTTTCATTTGCAATAGTTGCAGCATCGTGCTTTTCACATGGAATACGCATATCCCACGACCGGAGGTAAGCTAATAGCACCTACGCAACCCAATTGAGCTTCATTGGCATTCTTCAAGTTGCCAACATCATCTTGGTAGTCAAATGGGTTCACGGTGCTTCTGTTCACACTCATCTTGTCACCTACTCACAAAATACTAACCACAAATTCAAAGTAAAGTAAGTTGGTTCAACAACAAACAAGATTATATCACTGTTATACTTCAATAAGAGAATTCTAAACACCACTCCCCAAGAGCGGTGCCATTTTTGATAAAACTCAACTACACTTCATCCAATACTAAGTGTAGGCGATTAGAATCTAGTATAAACCCAACAAAGAGTTGGGGTCAATCCCACAGGGAGTGATACGGTAGAGAATTCAATAACTAAGTGAAAGGTATGTTCTAATCAACTATAGGAATTATCGAAATCATTTAGATGAATCAAAGGAGTTGGCAGCGAGTGTCAAATGAGATGATGAGGTTTTTCAACTAACAACTAAGAAATACAAGGGGGTAATCAAGTAGATAAGATATACTTGGGGATCTGATCGATTAATTGCCAATTTTACTATACGAGTGATTATTAATTACCAAAGTTTGTTGAATATTAGTGGGTAGTCTAGGTTTTAGATGTGATAGCCATCTCTCGATCAACTACCACGGATCAAGTGATTTCTCTCAAACCTCAACAAGCATCAAATTATGAACAGCCCATTACCTCAATTCATCTACTCTCTCGAGCTTGATAGGTAGTTTCGGATTAAGATTAACTCTCTCGAGTTGAACCCATAACATCCCAATCACTATAATCATCAATTGATAATCATAATTCTAAAACCTCTCTCTCAAGAAAGCATAGAATACTAAGTCAGAATTGCATTCTTCAATTTAACACCTCCAAAATTAGTAGGCTAAACTAGAGCTTGACGTGAGGGTTAGAGTCGTGAATATAACTCCTTGTACTTAAAATAGAGGCTTTCGTATTAGAACGTCAAGGTACCAACCCTCAAGGACTAACTAGGGGTCCTTGAGGAAGACCCCTAGAAAAGTGCCCAAAATAGTGACCACGAAAGGGCCCACGCCCTGTGGGTGGGTCCACGCCCCGTAGGTGGGGGTTCTGTATTTGCTCAATACCCTGCAGTCACCAAACCACGCCCAACCAACATGGGCTGTGGTTCAAACCACTCCTATGGTCGGGGTCTCGTGGGTGAGGTAGTGAGTTGGTTTTAAGCAATTAAGTTGGGAACTAATGGAACTTTCTAGAATTAATTATGTATGAATTAACGTCATTTTACCCTAGTTCATACCCCTATATAAATACTTTAGACCCTTAATTAAGTCAATCCAAATCATTATTTCTAAATACCCAGAAGAAACCCAATTCTGTCTCAAAAATCCTCTCTCTAGAAAGAAGAAGAAGAAGGATAGGGTCAAACTAGGTCAAGTCAAGACTCCATTGTCTCAAGCTTGGTAGGCTTTGAAATCAACGTGTGATAGCTTATTCTTTCATGGATCCCTTTCATCCATGAAGCCCCCATGTTTCCCCCAAATGTGAAAATGAATCCCCAATTCTAGTTAGGGTTCCTTCCAATACTGTGGGTATTGTTGTTTGTTGATCCAATTGAGTGGATAATGATCAATTATGAGTGAATTAGTAGTATATCATGCGTTTAATATGAAATTATATGTTTACATGCCTAACCCATGTCTAGAGAGATAAAATTGAAGTAAGTGGGTGTTATGCCATGAAAGGGGAAATGGAGGATTTAGATGTAATCTTCTAGAATTGATGAAATATATTGTAGACCTCTTGATAGTTAAGCATATAGATATGAATTGAATGTGATTAATGTATGTATGATGAACCATGGTAAGTGGAGATAAAGATTGGGGTAAAATGATGAAGTATGACTAGATTGCTTAAGATTGAAGCACATAGTTGTGAATTGAATGAAATCAAGTATATATACATGAATTATGACTTGTAAGCTATGATGATTAGAATTTTCTTGAGACTAAGGCATGGATGATTAATGATTATAGTTAGGGCTTTTAGAATAAAGTTGATATGTTGAATCGTGACTAGTAGGGCTTGAGAGTAAAGCTAACATGATGACTTAAGACTAGTAAGGCTTTCAGAGGGAAGCTATATGATGAATGTTGATTGTATATGGTGTTGTTGTGGAAGGCTTACCCACATGACTTATATTATGAATGTATGAGATTATGCATGTTCTTATAGAACCTATGTAAATGCCTTATGAACACTTTGAGAGTAAAGTGTCTATGATTATGATATTGAATATGAGATGGAAGCTTTCACATAAGTTGAGTCTAGCTTCCAAATGGGATCCTTATACGCTAGTTTAGTCCGGGTTCCCAAATATATCTCATGAAATGGAGACCTTCTACACTAGTTGAGTTTGGGTTTCTAGTAACAATCTCCATATCTTTAGAACTATCTTAATTGATATAAATATTGTGTTGCTTGAAAGGTTATTCTCATGAACATATGATGAACATGATGTGAAAGGTTTTCTCACATAGAATAATTCTAGGTTGAATGGTTTTCTCACCTAAAATGAATCAAAACATGTATGAACTATGATAGCTTGAAGTAGTGATAAAATATCCCTTTATGAATAGCTTGACTTGGTAAGACAACACCATGCATGTTAGCTTGAGATAGTAGAACTCAGGGATAGTCTTGGATTGAGAAATCGTAGCCTTCCAATGTATCTTGAACTAGCATAATAGAATGCTTGCATGATAGTTTGACTTGGTGAGGCCACACCACTTCATGATAGCTTTGATTGAGAAATAATACCCTTCCTTGATTAGCTTGGACTTGTATGATAGAGTGCTTTCCATGATAACTTGGTCTAGCATAAGTAAGGTGATTTTTGTTAATAGCCTTGAATTGGTAAATAGTAACCATTCATGAGTGATGTTATTCTATGGACTAGTAGAGAGTTACTCTTCCATGATTAGTATGAATCTGAGGGACAAGTCCCTAATCTAAGTAGCATGTATATGATAAAACAAGATTACTTCAAGGAAGTATTGTAAGTATGTTTTGATAGAAGGTTTACTTGTATGATGTAGTCCTAATTTGGATTGTAGCTTTAAAGGCCCTTCCAATACATGTGTGACTAAAGGTGAATGTTCCCTTGTCTATAAGAAATAAGCTAAGGATGAGATAAAAAGGTAATAAATATGAATGAGGGTCTAACGTGACTTGCTTAGCATGGGTGGGATTATAAGGTCTTATTCATGCATTGCACAAGCTTGCCTTGAGGTGACTTATGATGTATTTCTCTTAAGTTTTGTTAAACTAGATGCATTGATTACACCTATGACTATGTTGTTATTTCTTATACTTATAGCCTATGTCTTATGATGATGTCTCTTATACTTATGACTTATGTTATTCTCTCTTATCATTATGGTATATGTCTTATGTTGACTAATGCCTTTATTATGCTTATGTTAATGACTTATGCTGGCCATTATATTTAGTTCATTATTGTACTAATGCATACTTTTTCCTACATTCTTATCAAATGTAGGATCCGGTGATATTGACTTCCACTCTCGTGGCTAGGTGCATAGTAGAGCAAGTGAAGATTTTGTGAGTCCTCATAGCATCGAGGATCTGATCACCCTTTCCTTCTTATGTCTTTCTTTTTATGTTAGAACTATTGAATGGGCCGTGTCCCTAAGAATTCCATGTATTGTATGGTTTGAGACAATGTTAAAGACTTCCTCTTCGTTTTATGAGACTTTAATTATATTGGGAAATGTTTTAAATTTCCGTACTTTTCTATTATCTTATGTTGTGATATGCTAGGTAGCTTACATGGAGTCCTTCGGGATTCTATATGCCATGTTACATCTATGGGGTACCCTTGGGTCGTGACATTCAACTACAATTCATAAATTGAACCTTAATTACCAATCAAACACACTTCAAAACAACAATTAAATCAGTAATTACTAATACCTATAAGCTAATTAAGGCAATTAATCACATAATCACACCCCCAAGACCGGGGGTTTTAGCCACACATCATAAAAAGTTAGAATTCAATACCGATTATGTTCTCCATAGCTGGGTATTAATCTCCGACTCTTTAAAATGTTTCAATTAAGCTTTAATTTGAAAACCCAATTAAAAATCTACTAGAAAACTCTTCAAAACTAAGCAAAAACAATGTTTCAGTTCAAAGCTCTAAGTCTAACAATGATAGGATACCCTCATCTCTTTTTAAAAATAAATTTATAGGATACCCTCATCTCTTTTTAAAAATAAATTTATACGCTTTCAGATTTAGGTCTTCAAGGTCAGTCGGCGGTATAAGTCGTGTGTCGCCGAACAGATCGTCGACTCGCTTAATGCCTCTACACATCGCCTTTTTATCTTGAGTTCTCACCAATTTTGTGTTATAACACTAGGCAATCGAGGTCGATCTCGCTGACATGATCGAAGATGCGCCTTCTATCCTTACTAATTGCCCTTTTTTGTATGTATCTTCATCAGTGGTCCTGTAACTTTCGGTGGACTAGGACTCCTTCACCGATCAACTCGGCGGTCCGCCAAAAGGTATGTTCCATCGCTTAATTTCATTGGTCCAAAGTCCAACACACTGTAACACTGGGCGGGCTAAGATACCGACGAGTGGCTTTGGCGATCGTCTGCTTTGTTTTTCTTCTCTTTTTACCCGTTAATGTTCTTGTCTTGCTCTTTTGTCTTCCTAGCTACAAATCAACACATAAGCATCAGTTTAGAGCATAAGTTAGGCAAATGAGGGCATTAAGCTATAATTATCAAGCTTTAAATGAGTCAAATTCTCAGACTCATCAGCAGCCTCCTCAGTAATTACTATTCCTCTTGCTCGCTTTCTAAGTGGTTCATTCTTCCCGGGCACTTTGGGTCTAGCCATATCTGAAAGATAACACACATCGAACAAACGTATCAGAAACAGTTTAGTGAAACATAAATTTTAAAAAAATTGCAGAAAAACTCGCCGACTAGCTCGACGAATCGCCGAACCTAAGGCTCGCCGAAAGTAACATAACAAATAAGCATAGTATTCAGCACAAGTCGGTGAGGTTCAAGGTCAATCGGTGAGCCAAGGGTTGTTCGGGGAATATAACATAATGAATTTCTAAAATTTAGGCTGAAAAAGGTCGATCATGAAGGCATTTGGCGAGCAGAAGCATATCGCTAAATGTTACAGAGGCTAACATCTAACTTTCATGTTAAAAAGGGAGATAACAAAGACATTTGGCGAACCGCAGAGTCAATCAGTGAGCTCGACTAAGCTTGACGAACTACCACTCATGCTAGATTTCTACCCTGACTTCCAATTTTCAATGCACAGCCTACAAGAACAAGATTAAAGCCCTATTCTATGCAATTAACACCAAGCCCATATACTACCAACCCCGGGGTACTTAGACTTTCCCCATTTTATCTAAAATCGACCAATCAATGTCTTTTTCCCTTAAGAATGAAATCATCCGCTCTATCATTGGGAAAATTCAGTTGATCGATACAATACTGGTTACTCGGACTTCACCCACACCAGACCCAACATGTGACAACCACACACCCACAATTTCAAGCAATTTAAACATGGAATTCAACATATAAGGGCTAAACACAAAATTTAACACGATAATACAATAGCCCGCAGTAAAAAATTAACCAAATAAACAAGATCATACAATAGATCTAACAATTATATGAGCATGCATAGCAAATGGATAGAAATCAAATCAAGTTCAGGACACCAACCTCAGAAATAGATAGATACAAACTTCAGGCAAGCAAATACGAAAGCAAATGTGAATTCCCACCAAGCAATGATACCCACGCAAGAATATCAATAGAAATATGATCTAAATTCGAAGTGTAAGAGTACAAGAGTCGAAAAATGCAAAATAAAAGGGAATTTTGAATTTAAAATGGTTAGAAGTCTTTTTGACCCTTCAGTTCATGCCTCAATCGGTGGTACCCACTTATGTCGTTGACCCATTCGGTAATGCGCTGAATGGTACTTTTTCCCGCCGAAGTTACCAGAACACCAACCCTTTGATTGGTCAAAAAGTTGATATATATAGGGCTCGCCGACCCTCTCGGCGATTCGTCGAATGGTACCCGAGCTCGCCCAATTTCCCCTTTTCCCAAATTTTGAATTTTCAACCTTCACATCTAACAATTGTTATTCAAATGACAAAAGTAAAAACTAAAACAAGGGTTGCCTACCAAGAAGAGCCTTATTTAACGTCATGGCACGACGAAGACATGCTTTCAAGCTTCATTCTTTGGGTTAACCATGGTATCACTCGGTAAACCTCCTTTCTGTATTGGGTTTAAATGAGTTGGGATTTGACCCATCTGTGTTTCCAGTAAACTTCCAAACTAATCTTTATTGACATCGTGCAAATTACCGATGCCATAATTGTTCCAAAGTTGGCTGGCATTGCTTCCATTAACACTCGTCTCTTCACTTGTTTAAGATCAGTAGACAAAGAACACAAATAAGTTTATTCAAATACAACAAAATCAGTTCACAACTAAAATTCACTAAAAGAATTCTAAATACCACTCCCCGGTAGCGGCGCCATTTTTGATAACGTTCAACTACATTTCTTCCGATTCTAAGTGTAGGCGATCGCTAACAATTATAAACCGAACTAAGGTTGGGGTCGATCCCACAGGGAGTGATACGGTAAAGAATTTAAATACGAAGTAAAATGGTGTTCTAATCATTTGCAAATGTAGACATTTTCGCAAAAAATAAAGTAAATGAGAAGGTTTTGGAAATTAATGTCAAATGGGGGAGGTTTTGATAAACAATTAACTACTACAAATAACCAGGAGTAAACAAGTAGAGAGGGTGTCTTGGGAGTGTGATAAATTGAATTCCAATTTCGCTAAATGGGTGATTATTATTTACTAAAAGTCGTTGAACTTTGGTGGGTAGGTTAGGCTTTACGTGCAATAGTCATTTCGCAATCAGCTATCATGAATCAAGCGAGTACCTTAATCAATCTACTTTTTCAAGCAAGATTTGCAGGATTGAATTTAGACCCAATTTCTCAAGCTAAATCCGCAACAACACAATCACTACAATCATCAACGAATAGTTTCAACCCTAATACTCCTTTCTCAAGAAAGCTTCGAGCAATAAACTAGAATTGTATTTGCAAGTACAATTCCTCAATTAAAACACAAACTAGTAATTGAACTCACTTCAAATCAACAATAAAATTAGTAAATATAACACCCATAAGCTAATTGAAATATTCAACTACATAATCACACCCCCAAGAATGGGAATTTTAGCCAAACATAATAAACAGCAAGAATTTGTTACCAAGTATGATTTTCACTAGGTTGGGCAACAATCCACAAGTCTCCAAATACTCAAATTGAAGCTAAAATCAAACTAACCCTAAATCTCTATTCAAAAAGTCTAAGAACAATGTTAAGAATGTTGAATATCAAAAACCCAAAACTGCACAATGTGGGAACTCTTTTCTTCTTCTGAAAATTACATTTATACATTCCCGAAATTTTAGTATCGGAGTCACTCTGTGAAGTAAGTCGGGCTTCGCCGTCCTGGTCGGTGATACGTGGAGTGCTCCTTTCCGTCGCCTTCTTGGCTTGGCTTTCACCAGTTGCTTTGCAATTTTTGGCAAAGTAGATCGGACTCGCCAACCTAGTCGGCATCGCACTAATTGCTCCTCTTCTCGCCCTCTTGACATAGCCTTGCACCACCTTTTTTCTGTAACTTTAGGTGAACTACATTGGCATCGTCGCCAAGTTGGCCTTATCCATAGGCAGGCATGCTGGAATTTTGGGTGAGCTGGAGGTCTACTCGGTGACTCGCTGAGTGGCTTTGGTGAGTACCAGCCTTGCTTTCCTTCAACTTCTGTAGTTTTTTTGCATATTTTTGCCCCGTAATGTCCTTGCCTTTCTCTTTTGCCTTCATTGCTGCAATTTAGCATTTTAACATCAGTTTAGAGCATAAATAGGCATTGAGGACACTAAATCTTTGAATATTAATCCCTAAATGAGTCAAAATCTCTTACTCATCATGAATTATATAGATAGGTCTCGTAGGTGAATCCCAGACTTTCTAAAATTTTGAGGGTTAAAGTTTGGCTCTACGGTTGGTATCTGCGGACCGTAGGATGACCTACAAGCCGTAGAAGTGTTCCATCAAAAGATAGGTGATTTTCATGGTTCCAATACATGGTCTACAGTTGACCAGTACGGATTGTAGAAAGATCTACAGTTTGTAGGTCGGAACCATAGGTCGAGTCTGGCATTTAATTTTTAAGGCTTTTGAGTCTTTTCCTTAATTGTTTCAATCCTTTACTACGTCATTTTACGTTCTTCCGTAAGCCCTATATAAAGTTTTTAAGCTCCAAATCACAATTTTCTATTCATTCTCCTATATTTCCCCGAATTCTCTCAAGACTAAGGAAGAAGAAGAGGAGCTAGGGTTCATTTTCAAGTCTGTAATCTTCTGTTCTTTGTGGGCTTTTACACATCAAGGTATGTTAGTATTCACATATGGAGTCCTTTCCTCCATAGGATTCCCAAAATCTAAAATTTTGTAAAGATAGATTCTCAATTTAAGTTAGGGTTTTATTTAATCTTCATGGATTCTTTTCAATCTTGATTAAATTGATTGCTTTCTATCTATTTATACATGTATTAAATTAATTGCATGTTGTGGAATTAAATTCATATGAACCCATGCATGACCCATGAATTTAGACTATAAACACATTATTAATCTTATGAACTATGGAAGATGAATTTATGAAGATATGCATGTTCTTTCTATTGAATTGGTATAAATTATTTAACGTTGCTTTAAGAGTAATGCATTGATGTTGCTGTTTTTATTGTTGTTGTTGTGAAAGGTTATTCTCAGTTAAAGGATTCATAGGATTTAAAGGTTTTCTCTCCTAAGTTGAATCAATATTTAAGAGTTATTCTAAAAGAACTCTAGCTTGGATTGGTTACTTAATTGTTTCATTCCATGGATAATAAGATGAATATTATTAATGACTATTCTATGGGATTTATGCTTAACATGGAGAGGATACTGAGATGGGAACTCTCCCGTTAGTAGAGATTGGGTTTCTAGTAGCAATCTTCCTTTGCCATAACTATGTGCCCCCATAGGTTTGTCCTAGATAGACATTAACTAGTGGATCCACTTTAGCTCAAATGTATGGTTCTTAACTGTGCAAGTAAGGGCATGTATATTTAGTGTGGGATAGACACCGGATTCCATACTATAGCTCACATGGTCTATGTCAGTCATATGTTATACTTCCCACAATAAGGAATTAAGGTTACTTTCTAAAGTATCTCATAATTGTTTTAAAGATGTCTAGCCTCCATTGGCTATAATTATGATTTTTTTTTCTAACATGTTATCATACAATTTAGCTTGATCATTACATGTCATGTAAAGTCCACTCTAGCATGATTTTATAACTCTTATGAATTGATATCATACATAGTACATTCCATGTACTAATGCATACTTGTGCATACATTGTTTTGTTAACATATGGTTCAATGCTCCTACCTCCCATACTCATGGCTAGTTTGATCTATTGGCTTTTAAATATTTTTGAGTCCTCGTGTTCTGAGGACTGAGACACTTTATAGCTTTATGTAATTTCTTTTTATAGACTTTGTATGTGATGTATGGGTTACGTCCCAATTACTTTTCTTATTATGTATTAGATGGGTTTTGAGTCGTATGTTAGACTTCCATTTAGTCAAACTCTTTATTGATATAAGACTATTCTTGAAATATTTATTTTTATTATCTTTTAGTATGTATGCTAAGTGGATCTTTTATTATGTATTCTAACTCGTTATTTATTTCTTGGGGCATGTGTTATCTCAGGATGGGATTATTGTGGATCTCGTGAAGGTTGAAATAGTTTATGGTTAGGCAAGGCCTATTTCTGCTAATGGTATTTGTAGGTTTGTGTGGATTAGCAGGCTACTACAAACGGATCTTGGAGGGGTTTTCTTCAAATTTGACATATTTTACTAGATTGACTCCAAAGAATGTCCCCTTCTAGTGATCTGATGACTATGAGGTGAGCTTTTTGAAGCTCAAGACCTAGTTGAATTCATCACTGATTTCGACTCTTCCTGTTGAGAGCCATGGGTTTATGGTCTACTAGGATGCTTCCGGTGTTGTCCTAGGTTGTGTGTTCATGCACTAGAGTAGAGTTCAAGCCTATTCCTCTAGGCAGCTGAAGATTCACGAGAAAAACTACTCCACTCATGACTTGGATTTGGAATTAGTAGTCTTCGTGTTGATGATTTTGAAGCACTATTTGTATGGAATTCACTACTAGGTATTCACCAACTACTGTAGTCTTCAAGATACCTTGATCAAGAGGGACCTTAATTAGAGACAGCGCAAGTGGTTGGAGTTACTGAAGCACTATAAAATTTTGATCATTTATCACTCAAGAAAGGCTAATGTTGTAATAGACACATAGAGATGGAAGGGTGTGAGTATAAGGAATTTGGGTTTAATAGTTGGGTATGAGTGAGCTATGTCTTCAGAGCTGACCGGATAGTTAAACTTGATAATTCTGAGCCGCATAGGGTTCTTGTTTAGGTGGAGGTTAGATATTCTTCGTTGGAGCACATTCAGGCACAACAGTTTGAGGATTTAAGATTGAAGATAATTTGGGACCAGGTGCTCAGTGGCAAGGCTAGGAAGGAGACCTTAGATATGGAGGGTATATCTAGGAGTGAGGTTCGTATTTGTGTTCTGAGATTTTGGAATTTTATTGGGTTGATTCTACTAGAGTCTCATAATTCTATATATTATTTTCATCTTGGTGTAGCAAAAATGTATTGTTATCTCAGGTAGCTCTATTGGTGGTGTATTATGAAGAGGGACATCGTAGCGTTTGTGGTAGGCGCTTAAACTGTCAACAGGTAAAGTACGAGCACCAAAAAGCAGGTAGTTTGGCCCAACGGGTACCCATTTCAGAGTTTAAGTGGGAGCGCATAGCCATGAACTTTTTGGTAGGCTTACCACGTACCTTTTTATGGTTTTGATTCTATTTGGATCATCGTAGAAAAATTGACCAAGTCAGCTAACTTTCTACTGGTTCAAACTGCCTACAGTTTGAAGATATTGTCCAAGAATTACATTAAGTAGATTGTACATTTGCATGGGATGTCAGTTTCTATCATATCAAATCATGGTACTCAGTTTACTCACACTACTGGAGGTCTATTCAGAGAGAGTTGGGTACCCGGGAACATCTTAGTACACTTTTTCACCCTTAGATAGAAAATCACTCAAAGAGGACTATTTAGGCTTTGGAGGATATGTTGCAGGCATATGTTATTGATTTCGGTGGTCGGTTGGATCAGTCTTTGAAATTGGCAGAGTTTGCGTATAATAATAGCTACCATTTAAGTATCTAGATTACTCCATTCAAGGCATAATATGGTAGGATGTGTCTTCTCCAATAGGATAGTTTGATGCTTTTCAGGTTACACTGTGGGACACCGACATGTTGACAGATTTTATTGATAGTGCATGTGTGATCCAGGAGAGATCATGTACTTCCAATAATAGGAAGAAAAGTTATGCTAAACTGAGACTGCGGCTTTTAGAGTTCATGGTTGGTAATCGAGTATTTCTATGAGTGGTTCCCATGAAGGGCTGATAAGATAAGGGAGGAGGGGAAAACTTAAACCCATGTTCATCGGCTTATTTGAGATTCTAAAGAGGGTAAGAGAGATGGCTTATGAGATAGCCTTAACTTTTGCTCTTATAAGTTTTCATCCCATGTTTAATTTCTCTAAGCTAAAGCAGTATGTGTCCGATGAGTCTCATGTGCTTCAATGAGATACGGTTGAGATTGATAAGTCCTTGACTTTTGAGAAGGATCTTGTGGCTATTCTAAATAGGCACGTTAGGAGATTATGATACAAGGAGATCCTGTAAGTGAAGGTTCAGTTTAGGGATCATTTGGTCGTAGAGGCTACTTAAGAGGTCGAGATTGACATGCGAACCCGATATCCTCTCCTTTTCAAGCATTCATGTATTTCTTTTGTGTTACTTTTGCGCACGAATGTCCTTTTTGTAATGGATATCATGATGACCCTCAAGGTCATTTCTATGTTTTTCATGTTTTTATTGTTTTACCCTTTCTCGTAGCATTCTTATAGATTTTGTGTGGTGTGGGGTAGGGTTGCATGATTCTCAAGGTTTTGAGTTTTCATTTTTCATTTTTTAGGCTTAAGTTATGAAAGAGTTGACTTCAGTTCATTAGCTTTGAAGGGTAATTTTTTACTAGTGTGATGGTATGTTCGGATTTTAAAGCTCTAGTTTGGATTTTATGCGATTTGAAGTTTTTACTTTTGATTTTTGGTAAAAGTTTGACTTTCATCAACTTTCTTGGTCAACATTCTTGAATGGAAATTTTTTTAGTTCGATTAGCTCTGTGTGTTGAGTTTGGTATACAACAACCTTTGGCTAAGTTCTTGAGCTTATCGGGATGAGATTATGCTGTTTAGTTGTCTTTTCTTTCTAAGTATTTACTTTAGTCAACAATTTGATGAGACAACTCTCGTTGGTTGTTTCTTCGATTCCATTGTGTCGCGAATGTCGTTCCCAACGATATAGCATTTTTTGTTTGCATTGAGAGGGTTCTTAATGAATTTCAAACCCCCGAAAGAGGATTTTGGCTTTCTTGTGGAATTGTTTATGTACTGTCGCGGGCCCCTGGCCACATTTCTGGAGACCAAGTTTCTAGGTCTCACCGTTCAAGTGAATCTCGTTTCATTTGCAGAAGGTCGCCTCCTTATGCCTTCACATTCACATATCTTTGGCCATATTCGGGAAGTGTTGATTCATCCAGCCTCCACATTCACGGGCCTCTCACTACATAGGTAGAGTGTTAGCTTGGCTGACCTCCACGATCGTGTGGGGCCTCTCCATTCGTGAAGGCTAGTTAACTAGCATATTAGTTTGTTTTTAAAGACTTATTTACAGTATTTTTTGTCTATGTCTTCTAAAGAAAAAAATGTTATTTTGGGAGAAGTTAGTGTTGAAATTGGGAAATTCTTATTGGAGTGCGTCGGGAATGTTCATGGGATTGTTCCAGCTAATTGAATATTCTATTTTCCTTGCTAGTTCCCGTAAATTCCCTCTATTTCACTATTTTCAAATCTTTTGAGTTAAATTAATGGGGGTCTATTTTGGCTCGATGATGGTTTGGATAGTGCCAGCTTTTGGGGAACAACTTCCTTGAGCAGTTTGGGACCTTGTGATGAAGTTGATTTTGTGACTCCATACCCGGGTCCCACATTTGCTATTTTTTGTTGAGTTTCCAATAAAGGGAAAAACATTAAAGTTGTAGTTCATGTGTGGTATCCTCCTTGAGGTAGGTTATGGTTTCCCCGTGTCTTAGACTTGGCTCTCTTAGATTCATTGTATTTTGAGTAGTATCGTGTGGGTTGGGGTTTAGGATAAGATTAGGCTTCTTTGATCCCCTAGTCTTTTTATGGCCATTGTTGGGATTTCTTAGTGTAGTTTAGGCGGAAGACCTTAGTTTAGGTTGATTTGTGTGGTTCTCATCCTAGTGTATCCATAATAACAGCTTCTAGGTGGCGTGAATCTTAGTTTATTACGTGCTTTTGTTGTATTTAATTGTTGGTTGCTTATTGTAGTTTTGAACCTTTATGCTTAGTTTATTGATTGTTTGGATCGAGGCTATGAGCTGGATAAGCTGGAGTCCCAAGTTAGTATGTCTATAGTGTGATGGGAATCACCCGAGTGTATCTTCGTATGTTATGATTTTGATGTTGGTATTTTGATGATTCTTCATGTGGTTGTTGCACTTGAATGCTTATTGTTGAAAAAGTCTTGGAATTGATAACAATTTATAGTATATTTAAATGATTTGGTAGTCCTTGAGACTTTCATGTAATAAAACGTTAAAACACTCATGTACTTAACTACCCGTAATTTTGGCTACTTTCACCCTAATAAATTTGATGTATGATTTTGGTTGACCCATCGACTTAGTTTTGAGCTACATTCTACTATTTGTACTTGTTGATAAGTCTGAAGTGACATTTCGAGACGCCCATGGATACATATATCTGGGTAATAGTTACTTTTTTCAAAGTTTGAGGTATTATTCTGGGCGGCCCATTTTTTAATATAGGTATTATTGGTACTATCTTTTTAAGTGTGAGGCTTCCGGGCGGCTCGAGGGGTCTTTCAGGCTTCTTATTTTTCTTCAATTTCATTTTCATTACATCGTTATGTGGTTTAGTCATTGTGTGTGGTTGTTCCTGCTTTTTATTTGAGTGTATCTTTTGTGAGTTACCAATATTGTTTGCATGTTCTCCGTAGTGTTGTTATCGCATATTAGAATTTATCCCTACCATGATAGTATCATCGTTCTTCTCTTTATGTTGTTGATCTTTCTACGCTCGATTAGCTTATGATGCCAATTGAATATCCCCTATTTTGGTATTCATAGTACATTCTTTATCTTTTTCTCAAACAGCTCCTAGTACCAGCACTAGTGAGCATTCGATCTACCTTGGCCATAACAGGCTTGGATCGTTGTGAGCTTCTGCCAATTAGAAACTTGTTGCCTTCTCTCTTTTTTACAGACTTATATTTTGTATTTTGCTTAGTCGGTTCTCTTGTAAATATATTATTTTGGTACTTAGTAGCTCATATATTGGTTACATTAGGTTCGGGGTTAGGTCTTGTGTTAGTTTTTCATATTGGTCATTCTTCAGTCTCTTTTGTATATTTTGTATCTTACTACATATTTATGATATGACTCGTTTTTATTTTATTTTATTCATGTTTCTGTTGATTCTTACTATTTCTATTTATACATTTGACTTCCGCATCTTGTGTCTTGGGTTTAGGCTTACCTACTCAGAGGTTATTGAAGGTGTCATCATGGCCTTATTTCAGATGGTGACATACACAAATCTTGTTCCTACTACGATTTTTTCTAAAAAACATGAATGAGCATTATTTTAAAAGTTAGATCTTGAGATTGGAATTGTCAAATAACATATAAGAGGACAAAGAATGCATCCCTTAACTAGTGTGGGATAGTTTACCATTTTCCTCCCTCACACTCAAGTGAGCCAACTACAGAATAACAATAAAACATGTAGGGGTGTCAAATGAGCGGGTTGGGTTGAAATTAGAGATATTAAAATGGGTTGAAATATAAATTGGATTGTGTCCTGACCCATCCAAGTTTACTTTCGGCTCAAATGGGCTTAAAAATGGGTTGGGTTTTGACACTCCCAATTTGACCCGCTTAATCTTTATAATTTTAATATATTGTTATTTAAGTTTTAGAACCACAATTTGAATTTCAACTCAACAATTTTTTTTTTAAAAAAAAGGTTACAAATGGATAGATAAATCCTAAAAGTTATAAGACGGATAGTAATTCATACATTCAAGAAAGGAACATACATTACATCGATGCAAATACAGAATTTAAAAATGGGGATTGAATATTAAATTGGGATCAATTGAGGATTCTCTTATATTGGGTTAAGGTTTGAATGGGTTGAGATTGAACACAATTCAAATTATCTTGAGCCCAACCCTTAAAATCCTGGACGTGTTGGGCTGGTTACCTATAGTTGAGCTCATTTTTGACACCCCTAATAACGTATTTGCTAAAATTGGACATACAACAACTGAGATGACCTGGCTAAGGGTGTATACTGGTTGGTTCCGTTTGGTTATAAGTATTATCGGTTCGGTTTAATGGTCTTTAATTTTTCAATATGTAAAATCGATAACCAAACCAATAAGATATTTGTTATCGATTTTTAGTTTATCAATTTTTGGTCGTTAACGGTTCGGTGTTCGGTTTAACCAATAAGAAAATTCCTTCAAAATAAATATATGGCTTGTCCAACAATTTGACGGGAAATAAGAAAGAGTGAAATGAAATTACTCATTGAGCACAAAAATTCTGCTTAGTATAGTAAAAGTATAGCAAATACTCATAATTCAAAACCTTAGTCGTTACCATACTCTTGCCGTCGTCATTGCAAATGACATCGTTCAAAGTTCTTTAGGTTTTGACGTTGTGAACCTAAAGACTAAAGTAATACAAAAACCTAAATGGTAAATGCAGAGAGTAGAGTTAAGTATTGTTAATTGGGTAGGGTCCTAATTATAGTTATAGTTTAATATAGTGATTGCATTGATATTATTTGTTTGATATTTATGTATGACTAAAAATTAAAATAGTAAATTATTATATTCTTAACGGGTTATCGGTTAACCCAATATTTAAAAAATCAATATCAAACCGATAACCCAATAATTTTCTTTAAAAAAACCATGAAATAATGATTACCCAATAACCTAATAACAAAAAAGCAATAACACTTCTTTCGATTGAGTTTATCAGTTCAATGTTAGTACACCCCTATACCTGGCTCAAAACATGTAACGGAATGAATTTTTCACCGTATTCAACCTCAAGGACTAATACACAGTTATAATTGCTCAAATTCATGTAAACGAGTCAGCTCATTCCTATGTATAAATACTATATAATAAACAAACAAGTGATTTGTTAACGTTAAAGAGAAAGCAATACGAAACATGGGATAAGCACTCCAAACATAACATACCACGTGATTGATTAATCGACAGAACATGTGGAATTTTTATTCGTCCATCCAAACACATCATGCCTTTATTTAGTTGTGATTTCTTTATTGTCTAAGACGCGTCTGAGCCGAGTATCAAAATATCTCACTTTAGTTGTGATTTCTTTATTGTGTTTTATTTTCCTCGTTAAATTGTTTTTTTCATCCGTTAATTGTTCTTATTTCGCTGGACAAATTACGATACTGTCTTTATTGTTATTGCTCTACAGTCTAGCCTCTACTCTCAGATGATATTTTTATTCTAAAACTCTTGACTCACATTTATCTATGCACTTTACAGTATAATTACAGTTAGTTAAGAATTTTACTTTTATGCATTACCTAGGCAATGTACACAGTTATTATTTAATGAATTACTCCCTCTGTCCTTAATTACTTGTCCACTTTTCCTTTTATAGTTGTTCCTAATTACTTGTCCATTTTGACATGAATAAGTCCAATAAATGCTTCCATTACAAATTCTTGTTTATCAACATATTGTAAAACAATAGCCATCTGCTCCTTACGTGACACATCAAAAGATTCATCAACTAATAGAGCAAAATAATCACCATTTAGATCCTCCATTATAGACTTCAATGTTTCTATCTTACATGCAGTCACAAGTTCTTTTTGAATATGTGGAGAAGTCAATTTATTATTTCTTGGAGCATTTTCTAACACGAAAGGTTTGATGTTTTTACACCTATCTCTGTACCAGGAAAGAACTTCAACAAAATTACCTTTGTTCAATGATGATTCACCTTCATCATGACCACGGAGTGGCAATCATTGATTCAAGAGAAGTCTTATCACATCAATTGAAGCATTTAAGCGAGTCCAATATTCAAGCTTAATCTGATCAGATTGCCTATCAAATGCAGCACAAATGGACTGTCGTTGTTGCATTAGATCATCACATTTTCTCTTTGCTTGATTATGAACGCTATTCGGTCCACCAACATGTTCGTCAAGCTTACTTTTTTTATGCCAATTGTTAAATCCTGTTGTTGAAAATACTTCACCTCCACCTTGATGAATATTATTGCCTTTAAATAAATAACAAGGAAAACAATATGCTGCATCTGCACTCTCACTATACTCTAACCAGTCATACGATTTATACCAATCAGAGTTGAAACGACGCATTGCTTTAGCAATGTATGATTGAGGGTATTCTGTAATATTTGGTCGACAAGGACCAAGTTTAAGATATGCCCTTCTTATTTCATCACGAAGATTTGGATCATGATTTAAAATTGAAGTTCTTTTTGTTGGATCAACTTCTAGAGTATTTAAATCAATGCTTTGTTTTTGAGAAGAATGTGACAACATCTCTAATTGATCTACCATTGTTTCTTTATTTGGTTGACTTAGAGAAGTCGAACTTTTTTTTGGTACTCTATTATAATAATTCCTCATGTCCATTGAAACTTGAAACTAAAATATTAAGTTGGTTATTTTTGTTATAAAATAAGAAAACGAGAAGAAAAAACAGAGAGAGAATTATTGAGATTCTGTTCTTAATAATATTGTGACATAATTTGGGTAAATGAGTCTCCTATTTATAGAGAAAGAAAACATTATTCCATAAGGAAAAAGTATTAAAATTTAAGGAAATCTTATTCTACAAGGAAAATGTATTAAAATTTAAGGAAATAATTCAATTTTAATTGAAAAAAATCCACAAGGAAAAAGTATTAAATTTAAGAAAATCTTATTCCACAAGGAAAATGTATTAAAATTTAAGGATATAATTCAATTTAATTGAAAAAAAAAATAGTTAGTGGAGGAGGGATTTGAATTTGGGTCTCTGGAGCCATTCATGAGACTATTATCCACCAAGCTACGGAACATTTATGTTAAAATTACGCATGTTTATTTACTTAATTGAACTCAAGAAGTCAAAAAAATTACAGAAAAAGAAAACACCCATACAGGGAATGGAACCGTGGCAAAGAGTAGGATTGCGCCAACTATTGCCAACTCGACTATGCATTACTTTGTTATTTGAGGGGGTCCAAATTTTATTTCTACCAATATAAAGTCAAAACTTTACGTGTATATATAGTATAATTTTTCGACGAAGGGTGTCCAATTGGACACCCTTGAGCCTACGTGGCTCCGCCCCTGCCTTCATGTGCAAAGATTTATCTTTTTCTTTTTCATTTTTGTGTCTAATTCTATCCCATTAACTTTACTATTTTATGTTCGGAAAAGAAGATTTCTAGTGTGAGCACTTGTTAGCTCAAATTTGCTTTCCAAAAATGTTATATTGGGGTCATGTTCCCAATTAAAACCAAACTATTATTTCCTCACTGCTTCTTCCCTAAACTCCTAAATAACATAGGTATTGATGTCACATTTGGGATATTTGTTTTGTTACATTCCATTAGTATATTTTGGTGTTTAAGTCCCAATCCATTCATTTAGACATACCTCTATGTAAGTGTTAAAGTTCATTTTGTATACATGTTGCTTGATCGAGTTTTTTTTTTTTTTTTGAAATAAGGTGGTAGATTAATGTGGGAATTCTGAATGTATTTTTAGTTGATTTGGCATCATTGTTCTATCATAACTATGGCATAGTGTGATTTTCTTTTATAAATACGTCCAACTTATGTACTAGTCTATTATCCTTGTTTAACTAATTTCATCCCATCTATATTTTTATTGCATGAACTCCCTTGGCTTGGATCTATTGGACTCCCCTTTATCCTTGCATCTTGAGTTTGGGTTGAAACGCAACATCCTGTCAAGTTGACCTCGTCGTTCAAAGAAATTGGAAGCTGAAACAAGTCTCGAAAAGCAGAAAAATGGGTTGTATACATCCAATATACACTCATATACAACAAGTGTATACACAAACGAAAATTGAGCCAAGAGCCCAAATTAGTAGCGAGTTTGGCCCAAAAAAAGGGGCCCAAATTCATCATCTCCTTTACTCTCCTAAGTTTTTCAATTGTGATTATTTATTGTTTGTTTCTATTAATTCTAACTTTAAATAACTTAATTGAATTTCCCAAAAGATGAATTACATTCTTTATGTTAGTTTATTTCAATAAAAAAATTTTTTATCAACTCTTGTATTTTTATTGAATATCTTTAGGCAAAACCTTTTATTTATTCTTCAATTAATTTAAAATGGTTTCATACTGTAATTAACCAAATTGGTTTAAATTATTATTTCTAAAAAAGATTCAAGTAAAATCCCAATTAATCTAGTTTTGTCGAATCCTAATCACATGAATTTAATTCAAATGTTTCATTTTTCGTCCCTTTCTCTAAAAATAAAATAAAATGAAATATGTCCTTTATTTAACTATTTTCTCAAAGTTAATCGAATATTATAAATTATTATATTTTTTATGTTAAATAATTTTCCAAACGTAGTCAAAAATATTTTAGTCAAGTCGTAGGTCGACCGCGCGTTAGCGGACATTTCAAGTGTCTAACACCTTTTTGAAGTATAAATTGAACCCCGAACCCCCTTTGGTTTTTTCAAATGATTTTGTATGTTTAAGTCTTTTGAAAATTATAAGTTTTCTTAATTTCTTTCAAAAATTAAGTGGCGACTCTTTTCTAAGTATTTTTCTCAAATTATTTTAATACTTAGAACATTTCAAAAGTGATTTTTGGAAAGATAGTAAAATTACGGCATAACAAGTGGTACTCTGCGATTCACCCGATGTGAAAGGCAGACTCAAGCACAAAAAACATAGAGCATGAGAAGGCGAACTGAAGCACAAGAGTCGCTTCGCCAAATAAGCTCGGTGAGCCCAACTAACGTCGCCGAATGAGACACGCATTGAGTTTTTGGCAAAATGTTGGGAAACTATAAATAGCCCAAAGGAGAGAGAAATGAAGGAGTTCGAGAGTTCTGAAAATTAGAAAGAGTGATATATTTTGAGTTTGGAGAGAGAACACTGAACCTTTGTAAAGAACACTTTCTAGATTTTGGGATTTTTTAAACTTGAGTTTGATAAATTAAAGTTGAATTTAAAGTTAGTTTACTTGTAATTGCTTAATTTCATGTTACCCATTGTTGATTTCTTGAAAGGTATATTTTCTTTACCTTTTCTTATCGGAGGCTAAAACCCCAAAATGTACGGATACAACTATGAGATTTGGTATTGATTTAATATAGTGGGTATTGTGTTATGCTCTATTTTGTTGTTGTTCATAAATGAATTTGGGCTTATTAGTATGGAGTTAATTTATAGATTAAGGATGCAAACTTAATTCTACTTCCGATCCCCGATCGATGCTTGAAAGAGATTGATTTGAGTGGGTAATTAGTCTGATTCTATCAATTTAGGTTTAATGTCTGTAAATTTCTTGAAAATAGACGTTATATGTCAAATCTATTTGCCCTATTTCTACATCAAAAGAGAGAATAGAGTAATCTTTTAGGTTGCTTAGATTGACATATATATGAGACCTAAAGGAGATTCTATGCATAGATGCTTTGAGATCGAAAGATGATTAGCGTTATTGAAGATGACCTAGTCTATTCATTGATGTTCATCACTATAGATCAACACAATTACCCTTATGCGACATCGATTTCCAATCCCCGCACCCCTAGATTGCTTGTTAACTGTTAAATTCTCTGAAGTTATAGTTTAACAATGACAACTGATAACCAAATTTTTTTATTAAATTGGTGGAATCATCTACCCACTTATTCTTACTATTACAAATGAGCAATTTTACAATTCAAATTTCTTGACAAGAATACTCTACAATATATCATTCCCTGTGGGATTTGATCCGACTCTTCGTTGAATTTTTATTGACTACGATCGTTTGTCCTTTTTAATTGATTTTAAGGAATACATTTGAGTGTTAGTATTATAAGAATTTTCATTATAAAGTTTTTCCTCGCATTGTCAACAGATTATCCTCATTCCTCAGTCAATAATTAGTGGAAAACAGAAATAACAAAAACGTGCAACTATCCTTGAAATAATTTATTTCTTTTATTGAGCAGAAATGTAGAAATAACTTCTTCCCCCTTTTCTTTTTAATATAAAATGCAAGTAATTAAATAATAAGGGCGAATACTTTTTTCAAACTCCAAAGTGGAAAAACTCAAGTAGAGAAGATGCATCATCGAACACAACTCTGATTTAGGCAGAGATCGAGTTTTTCTCAAACTCCAAATATGCTCTCAAGTGTACATGTAAAGTAAAGAAAAGAAAAATGTGGAATAGAGTAGCCTTAGTAATTGAAAACAAATAACAAACAACATAATATAAATAACGAACAACATAATAGCCTTAGCCAGTTTGATTGTGTTTAAAGCATCATTTAAGAGACAGCCACACTAAGTTTATATTAGCATACTTGTGATTAACATAGATGCATAAATCTTGATCAAAACATTCACACAATGACACATTACAAGAAAAATAATGGGGCACCTCACTATTCAATCAAGTTTAAACTTAATTGTCTCATGAAATTTCAGATAGACATTGATTAGAATCTATTTCTTGAAAAAGAGCTTGAAAAAAGATGTGATTTTACCTCCGGACTATACCTCGATCAAAAAATAAGAACTATGAAGAAACTAATTTCTCATTCCCAGCTAAGTGAGTCTAGACAGGTGATTTGCTTAACAATTTTAGTATATTGGAATAATGAAAAATTCACATGAGTGAGCACATATATAAATATTCTAACCGCTACTCGAGATTTGTGCTCAAGTTCTTCAGCTAGTACATGGACATGAACAAATATGTTCGGACAATCATAGAACATGATTCATGGTGATATCCTTTAATGTATCATGCATACATACGTAAGAATCTAATAAAACAAAATACTGAGCCATCATTTAGCTACTCCAGGTCTGGCCTCATTTGTTTAAGCAAAAGAGATGGTTTAATTTATTAAAACCAGTTAAAATAATGGAAAGCACTAGAGATGTAAATGACCGGGTTGGTTTGGGTTTAATCAAATATCAAATCAAATTATTTGTGTAAAAAAAATTAATTTATAAATCAAACCAAACTAATAAAACTCGAGTTTTTCAACCTTGGGTTGGTCCGGGTTTTTCAAATACCAAATCAAACCATTTGTGTCGAATTTTTGAATTTTTAATCAAACCAAACTAATAAATCTCAGATTTTTTTCTTCAGGTTTTTGGATTTTTTCGGTAAAGTATTCATACAAACATATAATTAACTTGTGCTTCAAATATTTCTTTAGTCCAACCAAAATACAATTATCTAAGGTGTTTCTTAAGAAAACAACACAAAATATGAAATGAGTGATGACACTAAAATATTCAATAAAAAATAATAATGAAATCATATAAAATAAATATTGCAAATTGATAAGTCATAATGAAAATGATCATAATTTAAAAGTACTAAATCATGCTAAAATAAGTCTAATAAGTATTAATTACATGATTAAACATTAAAGAAAAATTAAAATTAGATTATGTATTTTAAATGTCTAAACCAATAAAAAACTAAAGAACAAATATTCAATATTGTTGTCACTCTTAGTGTTGAATTAATTTATTTTGTTAGTATTAGTATTGATTTGATTTTGAATTGAGCTTTATTAGAGTTACTAATATCTATGGATTATAACCTTTATTGGACCATTCAAAATTTTAAGTCTCAAAAAACTTAAGAGAAATATGTTAAAAGATAAAAATTATGAAAACGTATAAGTAATATTTAGAAATTATATCAAAGTAAATATTTATCTGTATAAAATAAATTTTAAAAATTATATATATAATGTCGGGTTGATTTGGTCTCGACTTGACTTTTTTTTTAGTTAAAACCAAACCAGCCTAAGTATAATCGGGATATTTTCCATTACCAAACCAAGTCAAACCAAATCATTAGTCGAATTTTTTCGATGTGGCTCGATTTGCGGTTTGATTCGGTTCAATTTTGTACACTGAAAGCACACATAACATTGACTTTTGGTGTAAAAACAGTGAACAGGTTCAAGTAAGATAGTATTGTTGTAAAATGAGAGCCAAACACAATAATACTAAACAAGGAGGTAAGACAAATGGAAATATTAAGTAGAAGTATTCTTTGATTTCTTCAAAGTGTGTATTTCACAAAGGTAAAGATTAACCTTTTATAGGATTTAGAAACATCTGTTTACATCATTTAACCAAATGCGTTAGTACAACTTTAAGACTTACATTAAATAGGTTCATTACGTTAGTTTGTTGATGAAAACAAACATCCACATTTAAATGGTTTTCTAACACTCCCCCTTGGATGTTTATAGATAATGTGCCTCGTTAAAACCTTACTAGGGAAAATCCAGTGGGAAAAGCCTAGTGAAGGAAAAATAGTACACACATCTTGTAATACGCCTTGATTGCTGCCTCATTAAAACCTTACCAGGAAAACCGAGTGGGATAAAACATTGGCTAAGGGAAAAATAGTACAACGCGTATTTTACCCCTTGATAAAAAAATTATTTGAGATCTTGGAGACGATGCATTCCAATCTTGTATCTTAGTTTCTCAAATGTTGATGTCGGCAATGCCTTAGTGAATAAAGCTGCAAGATTATCACTAGAACGAATCTGTTGAACATTTATCTCACCATTTTGTTGAAGATCATGTGTGAAAAAGAACTTAGGTGAAATATGCTTTGTTCGGTCTCCTTTGATATATCCTCCCTTTAATTGAGCTATGCAAGCAGCATTATCTTTATACAATATTGTTGGAGTCTTTTTTTGCACATAAAGACCGCATAATTGCAAAATGTGTTGAGTCATTGATCTCAACCATACACACTCTCGACTAGCTTCATGAATGGCTATTATCTCTGCATGATTTCAAAGAGTAGCAACTATTGTTTGCTTCATCGAACGCCATGATAGAGTTGTACCTCCATATGTGAATAAATAGCCTATCTGAGATCAGGTTTTATGTGGGTCAGACAAATAGCCAACATCTGCATAACCGATCAATTCTGACTTGGATGCATTAGAATACAACAATCACATATCAATTGTTCCTTAAAGATATATGAATATATGCTTAACACCTTTCCAATATCTTCTTATTGGACATGAGCTGAATCTCGCTAATAAATTTATTGCGAAGCAAATATATGGTCGGGTATTGTTGGCAAGGTACTTTAGTGCCCCAATAGCATTGAGATATGGAGTTTCATTACCAAGAAGCTCTTCATCCTTTTCTTGAGGTCGGAATGGATCTTTATTTATATCAAGAGATCTCACAACCATCGGGGTACGCAATGGGTGTGCTCTATCCATGTAAAATCGCTTCAAAACCTTTTCAATATATGTTGAGTGATGGATAAATATTCCATTTTTCAAATGTTCAATCTGAAGGCCTAGGCAAAATTTTGTCTTACCAAGATCTTTCATTTCAAATTTTTTCTTCAAACACTCAACAACTTTTGAAAGCTCTTTAGGAGTTCCAATGATGTTCAAGTCATCGACATAAACAGATATTATTACAAATTTATATTTTGACCTTTGTATAAATATACAAGGACAAATAGGGTCATTCTTATACCCTTCTTTTAGCAAATATTCGCTAAGACGATTATACCACATTCGCCCTAAGTGTTTCAATCCATATAAGGATTTCTGAAGCTTTATTGAACAACTTTCTTTTAAATTTTTATATGCTTCAGGCACTTTGAGTGCTTCAGGGATTTTCATAAAAATATTAGGGTCTGGTGAGCCATACAAATAAGCTATGACAACGTCCATTAGATGCATTTCAATCTTTTCATGAACTGTCATATTTATTAGATACCTGAAGGTAATTGCATCTACCACATGAGAATATGTCTCCTCATAATCAATGTCAGACCTTTGCGAAAATCCTTGTGCCACAAGTTGTGCTTTATATCTTATGACTTTACCATTTTCATTGCGTTTTCGCACAAAAACCCATTTGTACCCCCACTGGCTTGACACCTTCAGGTGTTCGGACTATTTGTCCAAAAACTTCACATTTTTCAAGTGAAGCCAATTTTGTTTGAATTGCTTCCTTCCATTTTGGCTAATCATTTATCTGTCTACATTCATTGACAGATCTTGGTTCTAAATCCTCATCTTGTTGCATTATTTCAACTGCAACATTATAGCAAAATATCAATATTATTTCGATTACACCTTTTTCTCGTCGAGACATAATTTATCGAGATTTCCTCATTCTCATTATTTTCAGGTACATGGACCTCCTCTGTGGTGTCATCATTTATTATGTCTCGAAGCTCTTCATGAGCAATTGCCTCCATATTATGATCATCTTGATCATTTATTCCTTTCCTTTTCCGAGGATTTTTATACTTGGAACCAATTAGTCTACCACGTTTCAAGTGTGGTCCAGACTCATTTGCCTTAACATTTTATCCTATCGGAACATTAACTCGAACTTGAGCATTAGCAGCTGGGATATATGATTTAGTACCCCGTGGAAGGTTAGTAAATGCATCCGACTGTTGATTTGCAATATTCTACAAATAAATTATCTTTTGAACTTCTTGCTCACATTGCTTTGTTCGAGGGTCTAAATGAGACAGTGAAAGTGAATTCCAATCTATCTCATTTCCCAATTGCATTTGTTCTCCCCCTAATGTTGGGTATACTGATTCATCAAAATGAAAATCAACAAACCTTGTCGTAAATAAATCTCCAGTTCTAGGTTCCAAATATTTTATAATAGAACGAGTTTCATACCCAATATATATTTCCAACCTTCTGTGGGGACCCATCATTGTGCGTTGTGATGGAGCAATTGGAACATATACTGCACAACCAAAGATTCTAAGATGGGAAATGTTTGGCTCCTGACCAAAAACCAATTGTAATGGGGAGATGTCATGATAACTAGTTGGCCTTATGTGCACAAGTGCCAATGCATGCAAAATAGCATTCCCCTAAACTGTAACAGGCAACTTTGTCCTCATCAACAATGGTCTAGCTATCAATTGAAGATTTTTAAGCAATGACTCTACTATACCAATTTGAGTATGAACATGTGTAACGGGATGTTCAACTGTTATTCCAGTGGACAAACAATAATCATTGAAATGCTTGAGAGGTAAACTCACCAGCATTATCAAGACGAATTGTTTTTATTGCATAATCTGAAAATTGTGCTTTTAACCATATTATTTGAGCCAACAACCTCATAAAAGTCATATTGCAAGTGGACAATAAGCACACATGTGACCATCTTGTAGATGTATCCATCAAGACCATATAATATTTAAGTGGTCCACATGCAGGGAGAATAGGTCCACATATATCACCTTGTATCCGTTTCAGAAATGCAAGGGATTCCACCCCAACCTTAGCCACTGATGGTTTGATAACCAACTTCCCTTGTGAACAAACAACACAAGAGAATTCCTTTGATTGAAGAACATTTTGATTCTTCAAAGTATGTCCATGTAAATTCTCAATTATTCTGCGCATCATATTATAACCGGGATGGCCCAACCGGTCATGCCAAATGATAAAATCATAAGAACTAGTAAACCTTTTGTTTACTACGACATGTGATTCAACCGTACCAATATTTGTATGGTACAATCCAGAAGAAAGTGCAGACAATTTTTCATGCACAATTTTCTTCTCTACATTTATTGTAGTAATATAAAGGTATTCAACCTTTCCTTCATCGTAATCTTAACATCATAGCCATTTTGGCGAATAACCTTGAAACTTAGCAAGTTTCTTTGAGACTTACTACAATATAATGCATTATCAATTACCAATAATGTTCCTTCAAATAGTAATAAGGCCTCTCTTCCAGGGCCCTGAATAAATTTTGTACTACCGGATATTGTATTAACATATGCCTTTTTCATTACCAAATGAGAGAAATATTTCGTTTCTCTTAGTATCGTATGAGTTGTGGCACAGTTCAGAAGGCACATATCTCCATTACTCATCTTGGATCCAACTGAAGACTGGAAAAAATTATTTATCTTTATAAAAATAAAAATACATAATAAGAAGTACGAAACTTAACAAAAGAAATCTTAAGTACATAAATTTTATTTAAGACATTAAAAATACATAAAAACATTATTCATTTCCCAGCTCAATTATCAATCTCAGTTGCGATCCCCAAAGAAGTCCTCAGCTTCTAGATGAGTAATATCATCGAGCCCATCAAAATCATCATCTTTCAATGCAAAGTTTGCCTCACATTCTCATCATATTTTTGGGAAGATCCTGCCTGAACATCATCTTTCAGAGTCAAATGTGACTCCACCCGGGCATTAGAAGAGGAGGCACCACCTTTATTTCCTTTCCTTTTGAAGGAATTTTGATGCAGCCTGACAAAATGTTCAGGTGCCCGACATTCATTTTTCCAGTGACCTTTAAGGCCACAACGATTTAATTTAGAAGGATTATTTTGAGAACCCATATTGTTCTCCCTTTTGTATGACCACCACCCCGACGATTATTATATCATCTTTTGCCCTTGCCACGCCATGAACATTATCATGTCCTTGATTATTTTGTCCTATTTCAGACTGGGCGTGTGCTTCTGCCCCGTGTGCTTCCAATAATGGAGCACTTCTAGCAGGACAGACTTCATGATTTTTCATTAAAAGGACATTATGCTGCTCAGCCACCAGAAGGCATGAGATTAATTCAGAGTATTTTTTTAAACCCTTTTCACGATATTGCTGCTGTAATATCATATTGGAGGCATGGAGAGTAGTTAGTGTCTTTTCCAACATGTCCTCATCTTTTATAACTTCCCCACATAATTTTAATTGGGAAGTGATTCTAAATACAACAGAGTTATACTCAATTACGATTTTATAATCTTGAAACCGTAAGTGCATCCACTCATAACGAGCCCTTTGCAATACAGTTGCCTTGAGGTGGTCATACCTCCCTTTCAAACCTATCCACAATTCAAGTGGATCTTTCACTGTTAAGTTTTCAACCTTTAGGCTTTCATCAAGATGATGACGAAGGAATAGTTTTCGCTTTATCCTGACTTGATGCCTTATTTCCTTCGATTATACAATCACCAACACCCTTAGCGGTTAGGTGAATTTCAGCATCAAGTAACCATGACAGATAGTTCTTTCAAGAAATGTCAAGTGCCACAAATTCAAGCTTTGACAAATTCGTCATGATGAAAACTATCATAAAATAATTGAGTTAATATTATGATGTTGATTTCTTTATAATAAAAAATAAATTTATGTTTCAAATGATTAAGAATTAGTATAAAGTATATTATATGCATGAACATGGAATGTTACAAAAGCATGTAAACTCATAAAGTATTGAAACGGTAAGAGTTAAATATATTTTCTACTTGTTTTGAGTATTTATTACTAGTTTCAATTAACGTCAAAGTTTCGTAATAATTTCAAGTTGTATTTAATACAATACTATATTATTTATGACACACAAAATGTATGACAAGAAAATACTTACGAGTATTCTAACTATCGTGTTATCATATTGCTTAGTGTTTAATTTAGAGTTATAAGTTAGTAGCATATAAATAACATAACAATATAAACTTGAAAGGTATTGATTATTATGCCTAGTAAAGTATCATAGTAATACTTAAAGCAAGTTATATATGCAGTAATTAAAATACAGATCAAAGATTTATGCAAGTCCAATTAGAGATGTTATAAACACACATAAATACCTGACTCTAAATGAAAATTGATTAACTTTTAGGAAAAAAGATAATCCCGAATTAAGTAGGTCTCAATTGGTTAGAGACTCGTGTTGATAATGTGTTGTAAAATGAGAGCCAAACACAATAATACTACACAAGGAGGTAAGACAAATGGAAATATTAAGTAGAAGTATCTTTGATCTCTTCAAAGTGTGTATTTCACAAGGGTAAAGATTACCCTTTTATAGGATTTAGAAACATCCGTTTACATCCTTTAACCAAATGCGTTAGTACAACTTTAAAACTTACATTAAATAGGTTCATTACGTTAGTTTGTTGATGAAAAGAAATATCCACATTTAAATGGTTTTGTAACAAGTATAACAAAAAAAATTAATATCTTAAGAAATCTAAGAATCACAAAAGTCTTTAAGCAAATATGTGTGAACAACTTGTAAGCAGCAACAAATTTTTACTCATTTATAATTATAAATTGGGTCAAGCCTCGCACAAATCAATGGTTTCTTTCTCTGGAGTTTCATAGTTCACATTTATATCTTCTCGTAGTGGTTTTAAGATGAAAACAAGTAGAGTAGGTTCTTTTGAATCTTAATTATTTCAATAAAACAGAAAAACTAAACAAGCAACATAAGTATTTACATACTCAGCAAGTTAAATGATAATTTCTTCTGAGTATTCATAGTTCCTTAACTGGTTCACTTGCTGCTATTGAAGGTGATCTCTCTTACGTAGCAGACCTTTCATGCAAGAACCTTTCTCTTAGTAGTGACTATACAAGGATAAAATTTAGACCCAAAGCATGGCCTCACAAAGCACACGTGGACTTTAAGTCATAATTTCTATTGAGAATGTCATGCCACAAAATATATAGTGAAGAAATCTTTGAACTTAAAGAAGAAAATATAACAAAGATAAAGAAACAAAAAAAAAAAAAGATGTTGGGTTCATTGTATGATGTGTGTGAATGGATAATGGTACATAGAATAAAGATTAGTGAATTAAAAATGTGAAAGTGTTGCAAGGATGAATGGAGTTAGTCCATTCATGAATACTCATGACAGATGAATGCAACCTTTCGTATTTTCATGCAACCTTTCCTATATCTAGGTTATCTTTTCACATATCATGCATGAATCATTGTGCTTACATATAGGCTATAAATATCTGATTCTTTCTCAGTTATTGACATAAGTTTTAAAAACAAGTTTACAAGAAGAAAAATACTACATAGTAAGAAAAAAAGTTTCTGCTTTTCCAAAAACTTCAAGTGTGATTACAAGCTATTGAGTGGTTCGCTGAACAACAAATTTGAGGTACCACTATTTGTTTGTCGTGAGTCATTTTTTTTATCCTGGAAGGATATATTCCATAACCTCGAGTACTTGAGGGGAATAATTTCCTTAAGGAAACTTTGTGAATTCAGAGGACTTGACTCTTCTTCCTTTCATCTTGTTGATTTTATGATTTTTTTTTGTTTCCAAAATTTATTTAACTTCATATTATATATTGCATTATTTGTATGAAGTGTGGTTGAAGTTATTTTGTTGAAAAAACAGATTTTGCACTACGATACTTAACAAGTAATTAACAATCTTAAGGAAATTATGATTATCTTATTGTGTTACTATTTATTGAAACTTTAATGTTTTAAATCTGAAGAAATATATGACAATACTTTATTTATAATTGGTTTCTGGAGATTAAAATCTTTGAGGTTTTATGCTCTGTTTGAACTTGATACTGACTTGGAGAACCTAATAAGTTCGTCAGAAAATCAAAGTTCATTTGATTAACGATTGGGTGTTATAAAATTCATCGTTAAACTAGAAACAAACTAGAAATCAAGTCTTTATTTGAAGACACGAAGTGTGCTTGTCTTTTTCTGACAGCAAGATAATTAATGAAATTGAAATCATAGCTGATACGACATCGAAAATTGATGCAATAAATATTGCTTCGTCAAGTCATACAAGTGTTGCACCTGCTATAGCATCGGTTGAAAAACCTGGAAAATTCATTGGCATGGATTTTAAGAGGTGGCAGCAAAATATGCTATTTTATTTAACTACTTTGAGTCTACAAAGATTCATCAAAGAAAGTGTTCCTGAGTTAGCGGATTCAACTACGAAAGGTGAACGCATTATGGTTGTTGAAGCTTGGAAGCATTCTGATTTCTTATGCAAGAACTATATTCTGAATGGGCTTCATGATGACTTTTACAATGTGTACAGTAAAATGAAAACTTCCAAAGTGCTCTGGGATGCTTTAGAACAGAAGTATAAGACGGAGGATGCCGTATTGAAGAAATTCATTATAGCAAAGTTTCTGGACTTCAAGATGGTAGATAACAAATATGTTGTTACTCAAGTTTAGGAATTGCAATTGATTATCAATGATCTCCGTGCGGAAGATCTAGTGATTAATGAGGCTTTCCAAGTAGCTGCTATGATTGAGAAGTTACCTCATTTATGGAAGGACTTCAAAAATTACTTAAAGAATAAGAGAAAGGAGATGTCCCTTGAAGATCTCATTGTAAGATTGAGAATTGAAGAGGACAATAAGGCTGTGGAGAAGAGGACTCGTGGAAATTCAACAATATTAGGAGCCAATATTGTTGAAGATGGAAGGTCTAAACAGAGAAAGGCAAACTCTGCACAACAAAGTAGTCAATGATGAGTCCACAAATTGGACTCATTTAGGGCTTTATTTTGGTAAGAATAGTGTCCTCAAATGCTTATTTTGTCTAAATATCTGATGAAAACTCTTAAATTTCAGGTATTTGAAGTTTTAGTGAAAGCATGGACACTTAGGCGCAAAAAGGAACAAAAAGGCTGAAAAGAACGAAGAAGACGAAGCCCGAGCATCGCCAAGCACACTTGGCTATTCGCCGAAGGGATTTACTCCGCCCTTTGTTCTAGTACGCGAAGCCCTGAAGGAGAAGGATAAAAAAGGCGATGAAAGGAGCAGTCGGCACTTCGCCGAATAGTTCCGCGAAGCAGTACTATACCACCCAAAGGTCCAAAACATGAAGATGCGGAAGGCAAGCATGAAACGGCGATGAGACAAACGAAGGGCGAATCGCCGAAGTCATTCAGCGATATCAACTATCTTCGCCGAAAGATCCGCCAGTGCTATTTTCTGAAGTCTATAAATACTGAACTTATTATTAATTTTAGAGAGTCGAACCATTATTATTATTTTCAGAAAAGAATAGTATGTTTTTAGATATTTTCTCACAAGTTTCGAGAGGGTTTTGTGGGAGACTTGAAGAGAGAAGGATTTCATCTTCCCTAAGTTGGAAGTGGGTCTTCTCCATTCTTCTTCCTTTGCTTAAATCAAGGTTTAATTTCTTATATACATTTGATTTTACTATCATTTTAGGTGTATTTTGTTATTTCTTAATGTGTGGCTAGAAACCCCCATTATTGGGGTGTGATTCAAATATGTGTTGATATTATTGTTGGGTCTTGCTTGCTGATAGGTTAGATGTAGTTTAATGGTGATTTCACCTAGTTGTTGTGGTTTAATCTAATGGGTTTGTAGTTGCAAATACAAAGCCACCCATGTGTTTTCGGCATGACCAAGAGGGAGGTCGCGAAACCAAGACCACTAGACTGATGGCCTAAAGAGTGGGTCGACATGACGTTCAGCCCGAGAGGGTGAGCCCTAGTCCCATATTCTAACACTCAGCTCGAGAGAGTGAGTGGGGTAAGGCGTAGGCTGGTCTTCTTGCGGCAAATGGGTGTCCGAGAGGAACACATTTGAAACAAGGTAAGTTGCCCGAGAGGGAACTTATTTCCATTTAAAGCTTAGCCTAGTCACTATTATCTTACAAATTTCCTTTCAAAAGCATGTACCCAACTACTTATTGCGGACACACCCCAAGAACATTTCCCCATACTTGATTTTCTTGTTAATTTTTGTTATTTTTACTACTTGTGACAAAACCCTCAAATCAATATTTGACACTTTCGTGTCACCCTCTTTAATTCACTGTGTTTTTATTCGTTAATATCTTTAGCTACGACTAGTTAGAGACAAATTTTATTTTTCTATCAATTTCAAAACCACTCCCTTGGGACACGACCCCAACCTTTAGTTAGGTTACTATACTGGTCGATGATCGTAGACTCTCATACCGTAGGTAAGTGTCGTGGCTCACGATAAGCATCAAAATGGTGCCGCTGCCGGGGAGTGGTGTTATTTGAGAACTTTTAGATTAGTAGAATATTTGTTCTTCTTAGTTGTAATTTACTAACTTAACTTGTAGTTTTGTTATCTTGTCTATATTGAAGCAAAAGAAGTCAGTATGGCGAGCAGCACTCGGGAGCTAATTGAGTTTCTTCCAGTAGAGGTAATGATATTCTGGGAGCGTATCCTCACCTTTAAGCAATTGGAGGGTGAACGGATCAACAAGTCATGGGCAATGTTTAATGAGCTGATCAATCAATGCCCAAATCATGACATTCCCGACATAGCTCTCCTTGACTATTTCTACAGAAGTCTTGGTCTTGGAAATAAGAGGTTGGTCGACCAACTCATTCCGGGAGGCATTGCGAAACATCCATATGTGATAGCAGCCCAACTGTTTAATCAAATGGCTGAAACGAACCAAGAAGTAGAAAAGGACTTCATATTAGTCGCCCTAATGACTCAGATGGATGAGTTGGCTAAAAAGATGGTGAAGATCGAAATCTAGTGTAAGAGAAAGGATAAATACATACCTCCTCATGAGCGAAGAAGTCTCAAGGACAATGAGGTTAAACGCCTTGAGGGGATGCTCTCAATCATTCTCCACAAGGTGATTGAGCAAGATAGAGAACTGAAAAGAATGAAGGAAGACATTAAAGGAATGAAGCGGATGATTTGGTCTCATTCCAAAGCTGTCTAACTGCTCGAGGACTTGAAGAGTAATGCGTTGCCTCAACTCCATCAGCAGAGAAACAAGGGGTGGCCTAATGAGGACTTGGCCAACCCCAACAACGAAACTTGAGCAAAGATTTGCGTCGTGCCACAACGGTAAATAAGGTGCTTTTTGGGAGGCAACCCAAGGTATTACACGTTTAGGATTTTACTTTTATGAATAATGGTGTGTTGTGTTGTAGGTTAAAACGAGGAAAGTATGGAAAACTTCAGGTTGGCGAGCAGAAAGTCCATTCCACGAGTCGCCAAATAGGTCTGCGAGCCTAACTGGATCCGTCATTTGGCTCAATACAAGAGTCGTACAGAGCCTGCAAAACTTGGCGGACTCGAAAAGCAACTCGGCGCATCGCTAACAAGTTTGGCGATCTCGATGCAGACTGCTGAATTCACCTACTAAAAATTGAAGATTTCTGAAGAAATGGCTGAATAAATGACCACTCGGTGATTCACCGAGTAGGTTGGCGAGTGCGACTAACGTCGCCGAATGGACACAAATTGAACAACATATATGGCCAATAGTCACACTTCTTCATTCTTTCTCACTTTCAAACTCCATAACTTCACACCCGAGTAGTAATTTACATTTTCTCACTTTAAATTAGTATTTTAGTAACGGATTAGTGCTTGGAACTCGGATTTTCGTTGCCGCCTAGCATTACAACTTTGTTTACTCAGCAAAAAGATATGGCCAAACAATCGACTTGAGGGAGGGAGAAAGGAATTGTGATCAGAGAAAATACACCTCCACCCAGGGGAAAGGCTACCACAACTTTAAAAAGCAAGGAAAAGGGCAAAGCCCTCGAATTATCTGATGCAAGCTCTGACAGCATATGTTTTTACACTACCGAGCCACCCACATATAACAGTGAGAGTACAGAGTCTGACGAAGATTACCAGACAGAGGCAAGGAGGGCTGAGTTACGATCCAAAGGATACATGATCCATATCAGATCAGAGATAGTCAATCCACCACTCCAACTCCTCTAGCTCTAGGGCAAGCATTAGTGCTGGCACATCCAGTACAAGGCCCTAAACATGGATCAATGAATAGATCAAAAGCAGATGGTCTGAGGACGATCATTGAGGAGAAACGACTTTCCATAGATGGGGTTATTGATAGGTATTCAGAAGTGATGGAGTGCCTGAAATACCACAAATTCCAAATCTTCATAAGACATCGCGGCTCTTACATACCAAGCTGGGTTAGAGAGTTCTTTGAGGCATACAGTACATTAGTACCTCAACGAAAAAGGCTAGTCTTATCTTTTAAAGCAGTTGACCACGTGGTTGTCAGAGGAAGGAAGGTAGCCTGTGACAGTGAAACTATCAACATAGCTTTGGGAATGTCCGATAAGATTAATGACCACTGCCAGCACTTGATCAGGATACAGAAGCTGGATGCAATGAAAAAGTGGTTAGCCTCGCTAGTTTCAGATGATAATGCTCCAACATGGTTAGCAGAAGGAGTTCCAATTGAGAAGAAAAATCTAAACATAGTTGCACGGTACTGGTTCGGATTCATCAGCAGCACAGTTATGCCATCACATAATGAATCAATTTTTCGTTATGCTAAGGCAGCTTGTCTTGGATGCATCATGGAAAAAGCCAGGATAAATCTTGGGAAGATAATTTCCTCTTAAATCAATATGCGTGCAAAGCAGGGCCAAACATCTCTCCCTTTCCCGATATTAATCACTGAATTATGCAAAAGAGCTCGAGTGCTTGGAGATGCAACGAATGATGTGGAATTGGCTGCCACCGCCTCCACCAGTATCCGAAAGATCAAAGTCGAATATCTTAAGGACCAGGCAGAAAAGAAACAGAAGGAAGCTGTGACCACTAGATCTATACCTGCAGAGGCATCTTTGTCTACACCGGCCCCTAGGCCTTCAGGTATATCTGATGTCATTACCACTCCTTTTGACTCTACAGGTTCCTCTGTTGCTTCATTACCACCCAGACCTTCAGCTGTTGTTGCCCTCTATGAACCGATCACTCAAGCATCCTTGATCCGAATGGGACAGCTTGCCCAAACTGCTAATTGTCAGACCGCCAACATAAAGAGCTCCATTCCAGGCATGATTCAGGTTGCCCTCGACAATGCTGTGAGACCACTAAGTACTACTATTGATGCTCTAGAGGCCAGGATGTTAGTGTGTGAGCACGATCAAGGAGCCACAGAAGAAGTAACAGCCGTAAAGTCCACCATTGCAGAGCTGAAGAAAGATGTGGATTACCTCAAGTCCACTGATATATCCATGCTCTTTGGAATAGTGAAAGTTCCAGATGCACCCGAAATGCCTCAAAATGCCGCAAGACATAGAGATGGAATGGAGCATATAGTTGATCCTGAATCGGAGGCAGAAACTGACGAAGAGATATTTGAGGAAGCTACATCGGATGACATAACCGAGACTGAAGAGATCATGATAAATTCTTTGTGCAAGCTTCTTTAGCAAAGTCTCCTGCTGCGGGATCCAGTGGAGCTGGTCTTTTTGGTGGTCACTCTGGATATTGATGCCCAGACAGATAGAGTGCCAGATTAGCCAGGATCACCTCTTTACCTCCCTCTTTGTATTTCTTTATTTTGCCTTTCAGATTCCATATTACCTGCATTTGAGGACAAATTGCTTTTTATTTGTGATGGGGTGAGGCCCACACTTTTGTGTGTTGTTTATGATTTGTGTTTTGGTGTACATTTGGGTTGTCTATTTATAATTGTGTTAATAACTGCTTTTCTGTGGTTGTTTGAGCTCGTGGCTCCGTTTACTTTTAATTGCAAAATGATTTTGACCCTTTCGAAAAATTTTAAATTTTTTGCACATTTTTGCCACCCTTCGCGAGTTGAATGTGGTTGTTCTTTTGCAAAAATTTAAGTCTCGGTTTCGATCAATATCGATGACTTGAATAGTGCTCTCAATTGAACGAACATGAATGTATGGCTACGATGAGGCCAAATGAAGTTGCCTAGACAATATGTGAACTCTTTGAATCTCGATGTGATTAGCCATTTATCGAATTGGTTCTTTTGTTATGATTGTTGCACACTAGCGAAAGTGTGTACTCTTGCTTAACTTAAGTGTCGATGCCTTGTGTGATTAGCTTGCTTTGAACCATGCATGAATAAACCTAGAATTGGCCCTATTAGTCTGATTGATTTAAAAGGGTGTCCTCTTGAAATGATCTTAGGCAACTTTAAAGAGTGTGAGCCAAATTTGATATATACCTCTTTTGTGGCCTACCCGTGAGTATGTGAAACTCTTTTGAACATCCTTTGAGCCTTACCTTTCTTTGGAAGAACCTTGATGAACACTAGACCTCACTTGACCCACTACCTACAATCCTCTTAATTTGTGATTTAGTGAATAGCCAACTTAGGCCAAAAGCCTAAGTTGGGGGTGTGGTGAAAAGGAAAAAGAGAAGTCAAGAATTGCAAGAAAAAGTCCCCCCCCCCC
>JAJOOG010028226.1:0-39306 GCA_029582565.1 Solanum infundibuliforme | reverse complement strand
CCCATAACCCTATTCAAAGCCAAGTATCACATTAAGCAACCTACTTCATGCATACATTCATAAGATCATATTTCATCATAACTTACCATATTCATAATGATCATACATAACATAGCTTCAACATACATAAGTCATAATCATCGCAATCATAAGAAAACAGTACTACAACCATCTCTTAGGATCCCACAAGTCCAATGTGCAAGAGAAGTCCCATACCCTCCCTTACACTATGTAGAAACCCTTAAGAAAGCCCTAGTAAGAGTTCATACCTCCATTTACTTTTACATTAGGGAAATATTGCAATAACCGACATAGACCATGAGAGCTACATGGAATCCGATGTTCTACTCCCACACCGAAAAGAGAGGGTTAATACTTGCCTAGGGTGTAACCATTCGTACATAGCTATTCTTGATGGATCCACTAAGCTAGAGTCCTATGTGGGCACATAGTTAAGGGTCAAGGAGATTGCTTTTAGAAACCCTAACTTACTAAACGTAGGGGTTTCCATCTCATGAGATAACACATACCGTGGGTAATCCGAACATGCTAAACGTGAGGAAACCCATGTGGGGAGCCGAACATTATAAACGTGAGACCCCCATCTCATTTACATGCCCTTTCGGTGCTAAGCATCTAATTCCCTTTTGTAATCATCTTTAGTCATCACATAAGTTAACATTAGCCTTTACTAGACTCTTATGTAGACATCTTATCATAAGAGCTCATATGTGTTCATAAGTGAGTAACAATCCTTTCACTTAAGAAACACTCAGCGAGTGAGTAAACCTTTCACTTTACATTACATTATAATCATGAGGACTACCTTTCAATCATATAGCAATCAAACCATAACATGCATACATATTTCATAGCTAATTCAAGTGTAGAGGGTTAAGGATGAGGAAACTAGGTCATCAACACCACAACAACACATTAGGTATAGCATCATTACAATCTACGTAATTCACCTTTCATACTTGAGTACAAAGAAGAACCAACCTTCATACCTTCTTGCCCTTCATGGGACATTCATACTTCAATTACCAAACAATTCATAACCAATACATAATACAAGGTAATTCATGAAGTAATAACATAATCCACATCAATATAAGCAATTGACATATTCTCTTCATAGCCTTCAAGGCTTCATTCAAAGACTCAACCCTAATTTCATAGAAATTATACATATCCTAGGGTAGAATCATCGTACAAACATGGATTACATAACATCACATTCAATTCATAGCCTTCAATCAATATCTAACACAAAGTAGGGTTAGAATTAGGAAAAGAAGGAGAAACATGGGTCTCATAGGGAATTCTTCAAGAAACCACCAATACAACATAAATTCATCCATAATTGTTTATATAACATCAATCAAAGTCAGTTTATAACATCTATTTCACTTTAGAAAGAAGACCCACGTTTTTGGATTGAAACCTAGAAATTGGAGATTTTGAAATTCATCTTGAAGGGGACTCTTGGGGAAAGGAATCCCAAGAGTGATAAGCAGCCATACCTTATTGATGAATTAACCACGAAAATCCGAGTTGAAAAATTGGAGAGTTGGTCTTCTTCTTGAAGCTCCAATCTTCTTCAATGGAGTTCTTGAGAAGAGAGAGAGTAGAGAGAAGGAGAAACTTTAGGCTTGATCTTTGGGATTTTGTGTTTGAGTGATAAAAGTGAGGTAAATTGACTTAAAAATCATTATATACACGTCCCCTAAAGTACCCTAAATACCCCTCACTTAGTTGGACTCTTTAATGAAATAAAAATTGATTTATGAATTTCTGCATTTTCGTCGCGGAAGCAGTCCTCGACGCGGAGCTTATCCCTATAGATATTTGGAATTAAATTTCGAGACAGTAGAGTCCGTGACACGACCGCGTCGCGAACTAACTTTTTTCTCCTTGGGGGAGCTAGTCCGCGATGCGGAGCTATTCCCTCCAAGTGCAATTTGCAAGCTGCCCTGGCAGCTTGCTTGGCCAAGGTTGGGGTCCTCCTCAGGGCCCCTTTAGGGTGGTCTCGGGGGGTCGTATTCGAAGGTTTTGACCCTATAAACATATATTTACCTAATTTAAACCTTTTTACAAGATTACACCATCATACGACACTCCCAAACCTGCCCAAAATCTAAGGACACACTAGAACACATTCTTCTCTAGTTTTCGGACGTTGTGGTCGTTTCTTGACGTTTAGACTTTTACTCTTCCAAACCAAGTCAATTGCATTAATTTAGGTTTAGAAACATCATTTTAACTATTTTTAAGTCATTATTCACAAGGTGAAGCTCTAACTTAAGTCATAGAATTTCCAGGGTGTTACAAAATGGTTAAACAAGAATTATGGAAATAAAAAGAAAAGACTGACAAAAGAAAGTTAAACAAAGAGAAAATTGAATTCCAAAATTCAATACAAAACACAACTAAAACATCTTGTGCCATGAGCTATCCTAGCATCTTCATGGCGTCCAAGCTAAAGCTACCTATCAGCATATCTCCTAGACTGTAGCACAACAATAACATCCCATGCAGGTATACTAGCACACACTCGTTCAGTTCCTAGCACACTACTTGATGGTTGAAAATTACTTAAACTTGTAATAAGGTCATTTGTTAAAAAGGACCTTGCTTAGGTAAGCTGAGAGGATGTTCTCATGTACATCCACGTATCAAAGTAGATAAGACTCTGGTGGTAAGGATGTGCCACTAGGTGTAAACTTTAGAACAACACCATAAGGACATGCCGGACCATCAACTTACAAAATCTTCCTAATGAAGTCTGACGGTGCCGCCAAGAACATGTTGGTTCAATCACCAAGTTTCTCAACCCCAATGCAATCTCTTAAACTCAAGTACCTCAAAAAATATATGAATGAGGAAACATATTTGTCACTACTAGGCAAGAAGAATACAATGGTTAACCTGGCAACAACCCCTGAATAGTGTTTAGTCAAATTGTCTAACCTCATTTCGGTTGAGTAATTTATTACATCAGGGCTGCAAAAAGAAAAATTTCAGCTCTTGAATATAGCTACAAGATCCATACAAAATATTTAACTTTTATAAGAATTATTTATCTTGTGCTAATCCAAAGAAAAATCAAACATGCATATATTCTCTACAAACAACTTTAATTTACACAATTTAGGAATGAGTTTCAAAAGAATTTTTGTTAAGTCATACTTAAATCTCAGATTCTATACTTTCCTCGATAGAAACATAGACAACACGACACAAAGATGTTCCATTCATTGTGATAATACCATACCATATATAGTCATGGCCAGAGTAGTGTTGTCTTGGGTAAATTCTTGCATCGCCATTGTTTTCTTGACTAACTGTTACCAGACCTGAAGGAACATTTCTTCCAAATGGACCCAAACCATATTGTTCATCCGACACAGGATCTCGATCACTTTTTTCTTTTACGAGGATAAGAACTATCATTTTCCCATTTGATCCTCGATCTTACAGTTTCCCTTTGAAGTTGGCTAGAACCAGTAATTACTGGTCTTGAAATAACACTATTAAACCTTATTTGCATACTCAAAGGTCTAGCTGGGATGTCACAACCATAGTGTGACAAATATCCTAATATGTTGGCCTCAAATGTATCTGGACGTTTGCCATCTTATGGTCCTGACATCCCAACTAGACCTTTGAGTATGCAAGGCTGGTTTCACCTGTTATTTCAAGACCAATAACTATTGATTCTAGCCAACTTAAATTGGCAGCTAATAGATCGAGGATTGATGAGTCAAATGATAGTTTTTATCTTCATAAAATAACAATGACGGAGGTCCTGTGTTGGATGAACAATATCGTTTGGGTCCATTTGGAAGCAATGTTCCTTTAGGTCATGTTGTAGTCAATCAAGCAAATAACAGAGATTCAAGAATTTCTCTTGGATAGAACCATTCTGACCATTACTATATGTGGCTTCGCATTATCAGCAAAAATGGAACATCTCTGTGTCGTGTTCTCTCTGTTCTTATCAAGGAAAGTATAGAATCTGACATGTAAGAATGATTTGACAGAATTTCTTATGAAACTCATTCCAAAATTGTGTCAAGAAATTTTTTTAGGACAAAATATAATTCTTATATAATTTAACTATTTTGTATGGATTTTGTCAGGGACATTCAAGTGCTAATATTTTTCATTTTGCATGCCTGATGTTGTCAACTGCTCAGACATTATGGGGTTATACGAGTTGACTAAAATTATTCAGATTTTGTTTTCGCGTTCAGCATTGTGTTCTTCTTTCTAGATATTGATACACAGAGTTTTTAAGGTACCTGAGTTCAAGCAATTGTGTTGGGGTTGCAAAATTTGATTATGGTTGTGGATATTTTTTTAGTCAAACTCTCAATGATGGCTTTGAACGTCGCTCCCCCTTCTTAGGATCCATCATGAGTTGTATGACCAATAGTTGAGCTCGTCCTTTTATCTTTGGTGTCATAATCAGGGGAACCATACATGATCCTTCTTGATCCATGACAAAGAGTCATTGGAGGTAAGGATAGATCATTGTGTGATATTTCATGAAGAACTCTTTCACAAGAATTATGTCAGAGATATCTAAATGAGTAGCAATAAAGTATTTTTTACCTTGCCACATGCCTAGCCTAATGCTTACTCCATGAGCAACTCCATACACGGAAATCGGTGGTATATTGACTGTCATGAGGTGGTGTTACTTGGATTGTAACTCAACCCCAACTTTTTTTATTGCATTCTTGGTCATGATGTTGGCCTCTGCGCCTATGTCGACCATAGCACGAGTGGGTCATCCATTGATCATTATGTCTACATACTATGCACCATATTCTTTTGGCTTCTCTGATTGCTTTGCAATAGCTCCGCATAATTCAATAGGCCCAACTGTGTTGTGTCTGAACCTTGATGTGGTTCTTATGCATCTTTCTCCTTCAATTCCCATAATATGGCACAAAGGTTCTGTAGTCCAGGTCATCTTTCATAGTCATGCGGCTCATCATATATGTAGCAACCGCTTCCCGTTGTAGTCTGTGTCTTCCTGTCAGCATGACTTTGACGTGCAAACTTCTTGCTATCAGACTTATATTTGTCATGATTCTTGGGATGTGGTTGTTGCTCCTCACTTTAACCATGATAATACCCACCTTGTTCATTACTACCTCTCATATCTTTGCCTCTTCCTCTGTCATGCTTAAATCTATCAAAGCTTTGGCCTGCATGATGGCTTCATCAATAGTCTTAACCTTTCGGCGCTCCAATTCCGTTCTAGCCCAATTTTGTATCCCATCCATGAAGTGAAACAACATATCTTTATCCGTGAGGTTGGGAATCTGAAGCGTGAGAGTAGTGAACTCCTTCACATATGCTCGTATGTTACATATCTGCTTCAACTCCCTAAACGTGTGCTTTGCCTCATAGATTGCGTTGTTGGGGGAAGAAAGCCTTCTTTAACTCTACTTGGAGTTTCTCCCATGTTTTGATGGTGAAAAGCCCCTTCCATATCTCAGGCTCCTTTTGCTTCCATGAAGGCATGTCCATCTACGAGAGGTACAATATGACAGTGTTGACATTCTTCTCTTCGCTCTTCACTTTGTTGCACTTGAAGTAATTCTCCAAATTCCAAAGGAAATTCTCTACCTCTTGTGTTTCACAAGCACCTTTGAACATCGGTGGCTTGGGATCCTCAATCTTAGCCTCCCTGTCTCCATTAGACGTCACATATCCTCCATTTTAAATTCCTCCCTTGAGTGTTTCAATCTCGGCATTCATGGTTTCGATGGTGCTTAATGCATTCATGAGTCGACACTCCAAGTAAGTGATGATTTCCATCATCTCATATTCTGCATGCCTACACGCCTCTAACTCTTTGCGGATATTATCGTTCTCCTCAAGGGTGAAGTCCTCAAGAGTCTTTAACTTATCATACACCCCGTTCAAGTGACTGCCTACAATCTTCATAGTCTGCCTTATCGTATCAACACTCGCAATCCCATTCATTCTATGTGTAATGTCTATAGCCTGCTCCCCACGTTCATCATCACTTGCCTCAGTGGCCAAAGGTGAGTGGGATGTTAGTGCATCACTTGCTATACGGTCGGACAACAATTCTTCATTCTTCTTAAGATACTTCCTCCCATTTTGGGGCTTCATTACACCATCGTACCTGATGTTGGTGGTGCTAGTAACGTCAATGTCTCTTTAATTTACCATTCCCCTAGTATCAACCTTTGCTCTAATACCACTTTGTCATGGACTTAGACTTAACTAAACACTATGTGCTACACTCGACAACTTAATCAATGATTCTTTCACGATCTTGTAAGCTCAAGTAAGCCTTTTCAAACATAGATCGCTAAGATGATGAAGAAGGCCACAAGAGAGTTTGTAAGGAGACTTTTGTATTGCTTGGAAGATTGCTTGCATTTCCTTGGTTAATTTAGAAATGGATGCCCCTCTATATATACTATTGACTTAGGGGCTAAATTGTAAATCATAATCGGTACATAAGTCCCTACATATTTACAAATAAACCATTCTTCTAGAATTCTATACATGCCTAGAATATTCTGAGGCTTTTCAACAATTCTTCCTAGATATTCTAGAGTCTTTCCAAGAAGTTCGTCATAGATCTAGAATCTTCCCATAAATGTTAGCATACTTATGCTTCCAAATGGATATCTTTATGCCATGTGGTGTTGCATGATGAGGTGGCGGGTCATGACACAATGCTTTATAAAACAAACAAAAGTTAAAGAACATCTCTTATTATATATAAGAAAATAGAACAACTTACCAAGAAACAATGTCTTTGATAGAAAAGAAAGCAAACATAAATTAGAGAGTTAAATTTGTCCATTTATTGATATAACTAGAGCAGTTGTAACCAGTTATAACTTTGGATTCACATAGTCCTATGTTTACAACCGATGCCTATTGTGAATTATCCTTCTCCTATAATAAATGAAAACACAAATAAGGAAACGTCATTTACAATACTTCAGTTACTTAATTGCAGTTTCTTTTTTACCGCAATCAACGACTAATTTTCTTTCTTTTCTCATTTGCCCAAATCTCAGTTTGATAGTTTTTTTTTTGTGTTAAATAATTTTCTAGGGTTTTATTTATGGGGCCGGGAGAAACACAATCAAACAATCTTCAATGTGTCGGTAATATTACCCCTGATGTTACCGATGTAGGACTAATGTGGCTGATATAGAACTTTGGCCCGGTTGACAGAGTAACCACATATTCCTCTCGCAGGTTCCATTTTATCAATTTTAAAAATATCAACGACTGCAAGGGGGCTAAAGATGCACTCCAAGGATCCTTATTGCATGGAAATCCTCTTAGGATCGAATTCGCTAAGCCAGTTTGTGTTTTTGTTAATCTCTAAATCGGCTTAGCAAATTCGATCCTAAGAGGATTTCCATGAAAGATGAATCCTTTAAGAGCGTCTTTAGTCTTCTTCGAGTCGTTAATGTTTCTACAATTGATAAATCCAAAACCGCGAGAGGTATATGTCGTTATACTATCAAGCGGGCCAAAGTTATGTAACAAAGACATTAGGGCAACATTGATAATGACAGGGGTAATATTACCCTCCCATAGAAGATTGTAGGATGGTGTTTCTCTCGGTGCCATTAATAACACTCAAGAAAACTACTCAACACCTACAAAACTATCAGACTAATATTGGACAAATAAGAAAAGAGCGGAGTTAATTTGTTGATTGCTTCGGAGAAGAAAATGTAATTAATAAGTGAAGTTTTGTAAATTACATTTACTTCTTTAGTTTTTCATATCTTATAAGAGAAGGAAAATAGACGTCGATTGTAAATATAGGATTATGCGAATCCAAATTTATAACTGATAATATCTACTTCGCTTATATCAATAAATGGAGAAGTTTAACCATGTAGTTTATGTTTTTTATGTTTTCTATTCATAAGATGGTGGTATTAATCTTGTAAGGATTCAACCCATCGATCTTAAGAAAAGGAGAAGAAAATGCGACTGAAAGAGGAGTATATTAGAGATACATAGCCTGAAAGAGTTTGAAGGAAAAATATGGAAACTGAGTGCATCAAGTGAAGGGTCACAAAAGTCTCTAGAGATGCAAGTTTGAGCTCCGGCTAGACCATAGGAAGAGAGATAATGCAAAGACACCCATTGAAGACTATTCTAATCTGATTGCATTCTTTTACTAATCTAGTTGTCCTAGTTTGTGGGCGTATTCCATCTGATATATTTTTGGACCTTGGTCCAATATTTATTTTTATTAATATACATGCAGCAGCTTCTTTATTAATTTTAAAAAAAAGTTCCTTGGTAAGTTGTTCTCATTCTTTATAATAAGATGTACAGTTTTTTAAAGGGATTGGATAAAGACGTGTAAATTGCGACCTTAGTTAAGATTATTTATTATGCACACATTCCCTCAATCTTAATACTTGAAGCAATTACTTCACTAAGTCGGGGACAATTATTTTTTTTGTCTTTCACATTAATTGGTAATTAATTAAACTTACACATAATTTAGAACAAAAAATTCTCATACTAACATTCTAAATCAAATTAATAATAAAAAAAAAGCATTCATACTTGATTAAGATGATTAGAAAGCACAAAAGTATGTAACATTATATCAATTAAGAGTGCCTAGGAAATTTTAAGAACCAGGGCTACACCTGAAGACTCTTTTAAAAATATTTGGGGGAAAAGTTCACCTTTCAAGATTAATTTCTTTGGTTGGGATTTTGACTGCTTAAGTTCCATTTGCAGCTGTCATGGCTACCTGGAATCCTAATATTTCTCAACTTTGTACTTGTTACTCAGATCCTGCTAGAAAAACTATTGAACACCTTTTCTTACAAGGTGAATTCGCCTCTAGTGTGTGGAGGTACTACGATCAGGCAGCAAGGATCGTAGGACCTCTAATACAGGTGAGAGAGACTTTCAAAATATGGTGGGATACTTATGGAAATTACACACTAAAAGAGGTGTATCGGGCCATTCCAATTCTCCTACTATGGGTTCTTTGGAAGAGGAGAAACACAGTATTACATGGAGGCTCTTATTCTAGAGGCAAGATCATCTCGGAAATTAATTCTCATATTTATAAGTTTACTAATTGAGGTTTGATTGGGTTATGAATAGTCTATAAACATGGCCTCAGATAGTTGCTCAACTTAATAGCTACAGGCCAAGTTTTCATCACAAATTTTTTTAATGGTATCCTCTTCCTTCTGGATGGTTGAAATATAATATTGATGGGGATCCCAAGGGTAATCATGCTCCTAGTTCAGCTACTTTCTGTGTGAGAGATCATAATGGTAATTAGGTAGGGGCTAATGGTGTGAAGTTGGTTGATTCTTCTACGTTGGTGGCTGAGGCAATTACTATTAGAGACGGTCAGCAATACTGTTTAGATTAACATTTTCATCAGATTATTATAGAGACTGATTCTTTGTCGATGGTTAGTATTCTTAATGGAGAGCGGGATTCACCTTGGAGTGTGAAAATGGATGTCAACTCCATTAATAGAATCAGTAATACTATATCAGTAAGAGTACAACACTCATTTAGGGAGGGAAATACTCTTGTTGATTTTTCCGATAACCTAGTTTTTTTTTTGTAGGTACTACTTATGAGTTCAATTCTTTTCAGGAAGTCCCAACAATAGCCAAGAAAATAATAAATCTTGACAAATGTAACACTCCATACATAAGGATAAAGCAGACAGACTCTCCAAGTCCTAATTAGATTCTCACATGTCAATTACAAAATAATAGTCGGATATACAAGTATTCGAAAAAAAGCACGCAGGAGTTCACAATCGAAGCATAACTATAACAAATTTTCAAAGTCTGAAGTTGTTTTGGTTGGTTAATAGTATAACACACCTGGTGAGAGCATATAGTTGTTCAAAGTGGTACAAAATCAGGACTCAAAAGTTGATAGTGGTGCATTCGATTGTTGATAGCTCCTATTTGCTTCCTCCAATAATCCAATTTCTCCAAAAGGCTTTGCAGTCCCATAAATCGTATAAGCAAAATTGATTTAGTTGTCTAATTCAAAGGTCTAAAATTTAGATGGTGGTATTAATCTCTTTAAGGGATTCAATCCATCAAAGATTTTCTAGAGAAAAGGAATTCTAATTCAAATATAATGCTTATCAAGTCTTACCTGAAGCATTTTACAGCAGCACAAAAATTAAGAATGGAACCCAAGAGGTTATCTTACAAGATTGGGAGCCGATCTCCATAGATTCAATCTTCGGAGTCAAGTTTGCGTCCAGAAGATAAAGGTAGAAGCCGAAAAACTTCAAGTTTTCCAGATCTACAAACTGATTTAGCTCAAGATGAGTAGACGGTTAGAGACTTACCTTGGAGAAGATCTGGTAGAAGCTGAAATGGAGGAGATGTGAAATTGGGAAGGTGATTTTGATCTCTCTGGCGACTGATGGCCAGAGTTCTTCGATGTTGATGCTTGGAGAAGATGACCCTCAATTTTCCTTGGTTGCTTATTTTAATTTTGTATTTTTCTTTCACATTTTTGTTGTTTCGCATTTTTGCATAGATATTGTATATTATACTTTTTTGTGTTTTTAAAAAAACTTTACAGGCCTCACTTTAATTTTTTTTAAAAATATCTAGGGTTTAGTATCCTTCCCAAAATTCCCTTATAGTTCTATCCTTCCCAAAATGTCCTTATAGATTTTTGATATTATCAAAAAACATAGAAGGGAAGAATGCAATATTTTCCTCTCCCACGGAATATGCTTTTGATTAAGATTGAGATCAAACTTCCACGTGGCAATTGCCACTAGGTTTGATCTTTTTTCAGGATTTTCATTTTTTGAATATAACCAAAAATAAAAATACTACTATAATATTAAATATAAGAAAATTATAAGAACATATTTTTTGTATTTTCCTTGAAAATAAAAAAACAAAAGTATTATCTAAAAGTGGCTTATTTTTGTGCTTTCAATTTTCTCAAGTAAAATATAATTACAAAATAAAATAAAAATAGAAATAAATTTAGATTTAAAATTAAAATATGTATTTAAACTCGAGAAAGGTCAAAAATCCTGTGTCTATTCCTTGTCCCTCTTTGACTGGAAACATGAGGAGTTTTCAAACAAAGAAGTAGACAGTGAGATATGTTTTGACCCTATCATTATATGAAAGGGGGGAGAAAATATGTGACTAAGTCCTGATTTTCATAACTGACATTTCCTGGGTTATATGAAAATCAGGTCATGTGTAGTTCAAAACAATAAAATGATGAGATGAGTTGTAGGTTGAATGAGGTCCTATCAAGGCTCCGGTTGCGGCTCCAATTGTTACCTTAAAATAAAAGACCAAAAAAATAGCAATACATGTACAAGATCCTATCTATGTAATTTCTCTTGAATCTTCACGTCTTCTCGAGTGGTGAGATAGGCATTTCTATCTAAGTTGAACTTGGAAGTTAACCCTATTCTCAAGCGGGTTACTACTACTTAAAATTGAAAGTTGACTTTGTTCTTCAAGCGAACTCTAAAGCTTGAAATGGTGATTGTCCTTATTTTCTAGAAGGGTTCATGAGATCAAAGTTTTTCACTATTTTAAATAAGAAAAACTTGTGAATATGAATCAAATATGGTGCTTAGATTGTGTATCATGACTATAAACGGCACTCGAGCTTAATTGCAACCCATCCACGAGGCTTTAGATTATTAAAAGTAAACTTCATTCTTCGTGAAGCTATGTTACAATAATCCTATTATTCAAGAGAAATTTTGCTAAATTAAATCTCATTTTCTAGGAGGGTCTGACCAGTTTCATTTTCTAGGTGGGTCCTGCAAATCCCATTTTTCAAAAGAGTCCTACTATATTAAGTTCCATTTTGTTGGAGAGTCTTACTAATCCATTTTTTAAATGAGGGTCCTATTAATCCCATTTTCAAGGAGGGTCCTGTTAAATCTCATTTTCAAGTAGGCTCTTGCTAATCAAATTTTCTAGGAGGGTCCTGCCAATTTCATTTTTTACGAGGGTCTTTCTAATATCATTTTCCAAGAGGGTCCTATTAATCCCATTTACCAAGAGGGCCTTGTGATGAGTCCACAAGTTGGACTCATATAGGGCTATATTTTAATAGAAATTGTGTCCTTAAATGCTTGTTTTTATATCAATATCTGATGAAAACTCTTAAGTTTTAGGTATTTGAATATTTAAGGAAAGCAGGGACACTATGTCACAAAAGGAACGAAAAGGTGGAAAAGAGGGAAGAAATAATAGCCTGAGAATCACCGAGTCCACCTGGTGAGTCGCCGAAGGGCCTTACTTTGCCTTTTGTTCTAGTGCGCTGAGCCCTGAAGGAAGAGGATCAAATCAGAGGCGAAAAGGAGTAGTCGGTGTGTCACCGAATCATTCCGTGAGGCAGTACTATATCGCCCAATGATCCAGGATACGAAGATGTTGTAGGCAAGAATGGAAGGCGATGAACCAGACAAGGGGGGAATCGCCTAGTTGATTGGCGAATCCGATTAACGATGCCAAATGGTCCGCTGCAGCGTTAATTCCTGAAAGCTATAAATCTAGCTTTAGTTGTAGTTTTTAAGAGTCAAACATTATTATAATTTTCCCTAAGAATACTAGTTTTCTCTCTATTTTTACTCTAAGTTTGTAAGGGTTTGAAAACTTGAAGAAGAAAAGGGTTTCATCTCTTTCAATTTGGAAATGGGTCTCTTGGATTATTCACTCTTTCCTCAAATAAAGACTTATTTCTCTATACACATTTGCTTTCAACATCATTGAAGGTATAAATTTATATTTCTTGATGTGTGACTTAAAACCCCCATTTTGTGGTGTGATTTAGCAAATATGAGTTAATATTGTTGTTGGGTCTTGCTTGCTGATAGATTAAATGTAGTTTAATGGTGATTTCACAAAGTAGTTGTGGTTTAATTTAATGGGTTTTTAGTTGCAAATACAATTCCACCAATGTGTTTTCGGTTTGCTCGAGAGAGAGGTCGCAAAATCAAGACTACTAGACTAATGGCCTAAGGAATGGGTCAACATGAGGTTCAGCCTGAGAGGGTGAGCCCTAGTCCCATATCCTAACACTCAGCTCGAGAAAGTGAGTGGGGTAAGGCGTAGGATGGTCTTCATGCGGCAAGTGGGTGTCCGAGAGGAACCCATTTGAAACGAAGTAAGTTGCTCGAGAGAGAACTTATTTCTATTTAAAGCTTAGCCTAGTCACTATTACTCTATAGATTTTCTATCGAAAGCTTGTACCCAATAATCTATATTAATTTGTATTGCGGTCACACCTCAAGAATCTCCCCTCATACTTGATTTTTCTTGCATTTTACTGTTCTTATTTGATTTTGTGACAAAACTCCCAAATCAATATTTGACACTTTTGTGTCACCCCCATTGATTTATAATGTTTCTATTCGTAAATCTCTTTAGCTACGACTAATTAGGACGAAATTCTAGTTAGCTACAGATTCTCAAAACCGCTCCCTTGGGAGACGACCCCAACCCTCGGTTGGGTTACTATATTATCGATGATCGTAGACACTCAAACCGTAGTTAGTGTTGTTGATCAAGATAAGCATCAAAATGGCGTTGTTGCCGGGGAGTGGTGTTACGTGAAAATGTAGTCAATTAGAGTTTTTGTTCTCATTAGTTATAGTTTTACTAATCTTATTTGTAGTTTTGTTTCGCTTGTCTGAATAACAAAGCAGGAATCAAGAATGGATGAGCATTATGGCTATCACATAGATCATCCTCTCCTGAATCTATTGAACCTCAGGGATAATCTATTGACCTTCAAACAAGCAGGAGAGGAGACAATTTTAGAAATTTGGCTGAGGTTCAAAGCATTGTTGAAACCATGCCCATCTCATGGGATACCTGACAAGACGTTGCTGGATTGCTTCTATCGGGGTCTCGGACCTGAAAACAGAAGTATAGTTAAACACCTTTTCAAGGGCGGAATGCTCAACCAACCCTACTAAGTCGTCCCAACACTAATTGACAATATGGTTGAAACTAGCAAAGAAGTCCAAAAGAAATACGAATGGGACAAACTGGTGGCTCAAGTAGATGTTCTGTCCAAACGAGTGATGGGATTGGAAGAACAAGCCATGGAAAGGGAAAAGAACTTCTCTCTTCGAGAATGCAGACATAGAAAGAGGCACGGGGGTGTGCAAAACGATGATGCCCTGTCAGTCATCCAACAAAAACTCGAAGAACAGGACAAGAAGTTGAGTGACATGAAGGACAACATTGAAATGCTAAATGAAACAACCATAACAAACTCCATGACGATTCAGCTGCAGGATGCTCAGATTAGCAATTTGATGACAGGTCAATACCCACTATTCGCCGAAGACTCACCTAACTACACCATGGGTGATTCCGAGGATGAAGAATACTTGTTGACTTGCGTTGTGCCACGACGTTAACTAAGGCGATGTTTGGGAGGCAATCCAAAACCCCTATTGTTTTTGTTCAGTTGCGTATTGGTAAAATAATAGTGTGTTAATATTACAGATTGAAGTGTGGGAAGTACTCAAAAACTGCAAGATGGCAAGCAACAGACCCAGTTGGTGAGTCACCGAAGAAGTCGGCGACCCACCCTTATGCGCCATTTGACTCAACATCTCTTGAAAAGGTAGAGTCTGTAAAACTCAGCGAACTCAGGAAAGTCTTGGTCAATCACCAACCATATCTTCCACTCCGATGTGCACCGCCGTTTGAACCCCCAAGTTTTTTGGGACGTTATGTAAAACTCGGCGAGGTAAAAAATTATTCGGCGAAGCTCTAATTGATGCAGAAATCAGGATGTTGTCGCCGAATGGATATGAACTAGACAGTTTGCCAGCCAAAGGTTTTAAAATTCTCAAATACATCCACTTTTACCTACTCTCATTCCTCCAACTGCATCTTCACACACTAATATCTATATGTTCCGGTATTACCTATGTGTTTTAGTAATCAATTTGTGCTCAAAACATAGACTGCACTCTAAATTGGCTAGCATAAAAGGGTGGATGTCAATCATTTGAGAACGTGGGTTGAAAATAGGTGCATTGGGTTGCTTAGCAAAGCTTGTAGAGCTAGCTGAACCACTCAGCGGTCCGCTTAACGTCCCCACCTCGCCTTCCTTGCAATGCAAAATTGATGAAGAACAAAGACTCGAAGTAACAAATATAGCCAGACATGAAGTTGCAGGAAGGAACAGGCCGCCCTGACAAATTGAGCAAATGCTTCACAAGGATTACTCTCTAGCCCTCTCTCCGTCCTTCTCTAATTTGACCATTGAATTATTGTTAAATGCATTTGAGGATAGATATTTTTTACTATGGTGGGGTGAAGCCTACCTTTTGCGTGACTATTATTGTTCATGTTTTTGTGTTGATATTTAGATTGCTTCGATTAAATTTTGTGGAAATACTGCGCATGTGCGGATGTCTAAGCTTAGGAATTCTTTTTAATTTTAACTGCAAAACAATTTTTGACCCCTTCCGGAAATTTTTTTATTTTTCGAAGCCACCTCTTGTGTTGAAAGTGGTTGTTCTCTTGCAAATTCGAGTCTAGGTTTCGATCAATACTGATGACTTGAATAGTGCTCCCAATTGAACAAACATACAATGAGGCGAAAGGAAGTTGCATAGACAATATGTGAACTTTTTGCATCTCGTTGTGATTAGCCATGTATCAAATTGATTCTCTTGTAATGACCGTTGCACACTAGCAAAAGTGTGGAGTCGTGTTTGACTTAAGTGTCGATGTCTTGTGTGATAAGCTTACTTTGAACCATGCTTGACAACACCTAGAATTTGCCCAGTTAGTCCAATCAATTAAGTAATGCTTTCTCTTGAGATGATCTTAGGCACTTTTGAAGAGTGTGAGCCAATTTGACATATACCTCTCTGGTGACCTCCCTTGTGAGTGTGTGAATCTCTGTTGAACACCCCTTGAGCCTTAGCTTTCTTTGGAGGAAACTGAATGAAGACTATACCTTTCTAGATCCATCTCCCTTAATCCTCATGATTGTTGGTTTGATTGAAATAGCCAACTTAGGCCAAAATCCTAAGTTGGGGGTGTGGTGAAAAGGAAAAGGAAAAGTCAAAGAAGTGCAAGGAAAGTCTCCCTTAACCTATGGTGTTGCGAATTAATGGAAACCCTCCATATAAAAAAGGATATAGAAAAGAGAAAAGAAAAAGAATGAAAAAGAAAGTTATGAAATAAAGTGTGAAAGAAACGGGGTTTCCAAGCAATCCATGGAAAAGAATAATAGGATGACTCTTGAGCACTAAAGAAAAGGATGAAAGAGAAAGAAAGGAAGTGTTGTGATCACCACAATTCATGAGGATCATTAGTCACTAAGCCCAAATAACCATACCTTTGCATTCAGACTCATTATAAGCCTTAGAAAGACCTTTTTGATCTTGAGAGAGCTGAAACAAATGTTGATTGGAAAATAAGGGCAAACCTATGGGTGAAAGCACGCATTGTGTTCCTCTTTGTGAGAGTGAGCGTTGTATCTGGTTCCCGAACCTTAAATTTACTATACACTTGTGTGTGAAGATGGAATCATCATTTTTGTGAGGGCATTTGAATACTTTAGTTGAGCTAGAACTTGCATTTGAAGCAAGTAATGCGAGCTTGAGAATCTTTGATAATGGTGTGTCATAGCTTCAATCTTTGAGTACACAATTGATCCTTGCATAAGTACTTTGATTCTTGTCGTGTACATTCATGATTTAGTCCTGTGTAGCACTATTTGAGACATCCTTGTTGAACTGCTGAACTCGAGTTTTACTTGAGGACAAGCAAAAGTTTAAGTTGGGGATGTTGATGAGTCCACAAATTGGACTCATTTAGGGCTATATTTTAATAGAAATTGTGTCCTTAAGTGCTTGGTTTATATCAATATCTGATGAAAACTCTTAAGTTTTAGGTATTTGAATATTTAAGGAAAGCATGGACACTATGTCACAAAAAGGAACGAAAAGGTGGAAAAGAGTGGAGAAATGATAGCCTCAGCATCGCAGAGTCCACTTGGCGAGTCGTCGAAAGGCCTTACTTCGCCTTTTGTTCCAGTGCGCTGAGCCCCGAAGGATGAGGATCAAATCGGCGGTGAAAAGGAGTAGTCGGTGTGTCGCCGAATAGATACGCGAGGTAGTACTATACCGGCCAATGATCTAGGATACGAAGATGTTGTAGGCAAGAATGGAAGGTGATGAACCAGACAAGGGGGGAATCGCTGAGTTGATCGGCGATTCCGATAAACGACGCCGAATGTTCCGCTGCAGCATTAATTCTAAAAGCTATAAATGATAGCTTTAGTTGTAGTTTTTAAGAGTCGAACATAATTATGATTTTCCCTAAGAATACTAGTTTTCTCTCTATTTATACTCTAAGTTTGGAAGGGTTTGAAGACTTGAAGAAGAAAAGGGTTTCATCTCTTTCAATTTGGAAGTGGGTCTCTTGGATTCTTCACTCTTTTCTCAAATCAAGACTTATTTCTCTATACCCATTTGATTTCAACATTATTGAAGGTATAAATTTCTATTTCTTGATGTGTGGCAAAAACCCCCCATTCTTGGGGTGTGATATAGCAAATATGAGTTAATATTGTTGTTGGGTCTTGTTTGCTAATAGATTAAATGTAGTTTAATTGTGATTTCATCTAGTAGTTGTGGTTTAATTTAATGGGTTTTTAGTTGCAAATACAAGTCCACCATTATGTTTTCGGCTTGCTAGAGAGAGAGGTCGCGAAACCAAGACTACTAGACTGATAGCCTAAGGAGTGGGTCGACATGAGGTTCTACCCAAGAAGCTGAGCCCTAGTCCCATATCCTAACACTCAGCTCGAGAGAGTGAGTGGGGTAAGGCGTAGGCTGGTCTTCATGCGGCAAGTGGGTGTTCGAGAGGAACGCATTTGAAACGGGGTAAGTTGCTCGAGAGAGAACTTATTTCCATTTAAAGCTTAGCCAAGTCACTATAACTATATAGATTTTTTATCGAAAGCTTGTACCCTATCTAGATTAATTTGTACTGCAGTCACACTCCAAGAATCTCCCCTCATATTTGATTTTTCTTGCATTTTACTGTTCTTATTTGATTTTGTGACAAAACCCCCCAAATCGATATTTGACACTTTCATGTCACCCCCATTGATTTATAATGTTTTTATTCGTAAATCTCTTTAGCTATGACTAATTAGGATGAAATTCTAGTTAGCTACAGATTATCAAAGCAGTTCCCTTGGGACACGACCCCAACCCTCGGTTGAGTTACTATATTATCGATGATCATAGACACTCGAACCGTAGTTAGTTTCGTTGGTCACGACTCATCACCTTGCTACACTAAATACCATTTTCAGAGAGTGTCATGCGAATCCAATTTTCCAAGAAGGTACTGCTAAACTAAATCCTGTTTTCCAACAGGTCCTTGCTACATCCAATTTTCCAAGAGACCCCTGCTACATCCCATTTCCAAGAGGGTTCTACTAAGCTAAATCCCATAATCAGGAGGGTCCGACTAAACCTCATTTTCCAAGAGAGTTCTGCTATCCCATTTTTCAAGTGGGTCATGCTAAACTTAATCTCATTTTCCAAGAGGGTCCTGGTAAACTAAAACTCATTTTCCAAGAGGGTCTGGTAAACTAAATCTCATTTTCTAGGATTGTTCTACTATTACAACTTTTTGAGGAGTGTCTTGTTAAACAAAATTCCATTTTTCAGGAGGTCTCTCTAAATCACATTTTCCACGAGAGTCTTGGTAAACTAAATCTCATTTTCCACGAGGGTCTACTAAACAAAATATCATTTTCCAGGAGGTCCTGTGTATCCTATTTTCTAGAATGGTCCTGCTAAATTAAATCACATTTTTCAAAATGGTCATTCTTAATTACAACCTATTTTCGAAGAGGGTCTTGCTAATTCTCTTTTTCAAGAGGGTTCGGCTAAATTAAATCTCATTTTCTAAGAGGTTTTGCTAAATTAAGTCTCATTTTCCAGATTGATAGCTAGTCCCATTTTTTCCTACTCAGTACTGCTAAATAAAGTCCTATTTTCCAAGAATTCTTGGTAAGTTAAATATCATGTTTCAAAACGAACCTATTTAATTTCATTTTTCTGGAGGGTCCTGCTAAACCCATTTTCCAAGAGCGTCTTGCTTCAAAAAACATAGAGAGGAAGAATGGAATACTCTCTTCACCCATGGAATATGCTTCTGATTAAGATTGAGATGAAATTTTCCATGTGGCAACATGCCAATGAGTTTAAGTTTCTTTTTGGATCTTCATTTTTTGAAAATAACAACCAATAAAAATACTACTAAAATATTAAATATAGGAAAACTTAAAAACATATTTTTTGTAATTTTTCTATTTCCTTAAAAATAAAAACAAAAGTATTATCTAAAAGTGACTATTTTTTGTGGTTTTCCTTTTTCTCAAGTAAAATATACTTAAAAATAAAATAAAATTTGAAATAAATTAGCAAAGTGGGACTAGTTGGACCTTAAAATGGGATATAATTTAGCAGGACCCTCCTAATTAATAGGATTTAGTTTAACATAACTTACATGAAAATGGAGTTTACTTTCAATCATCAAAAGCCATGTGGATACGTTGCTATAAAGCTCGAGTGTTGTTAAAAGTCTCAATACACAATCTAGGCACCATCTTTGATTCATATTAACAATTTTTTTTTACTTAACTAGGGAAAAAATTTGTCATATTTTTGTAATTTGCTTTGGTCTCAGGAACCCCACTAGGAAATAATAAGGTCAATTCACATTTCATGCTTAAGATCTCACCCAAAGAATAAAGTCAACTTTCAATTTCTAGTAGCTATAGCCCTCTTGGAGAAGTTGATACATTACCAAGTTCAACTTTATATCAAAATGCCTATATCACCATTTGAGAAGATATGAAGATGCAAGTCAAATTTAAGAGAGGTTACATAGATAGGATCTTGTGCTTCTATTTTCTTTTTGTTTTTTGTACTTTCATTCTAATGTAACAGTCGGAGGTGCAAACCAAAGTTACGTATTGGAGCCTGGATGGAATCATCTGATCTCTAACTCATCTCATCATTCTATCTTATTAAACTACACATGACCCAATTTTCTTATAACCTGAGATACATAGGCTATCAAAAATCAGGACTAAGTCACTTCTTTTTTTCGCCCTATGAAATAATGGTCTGGTCAAAGCGTGTCTCGTTGTTTACTTCTTTATTTGAAAACTCTTCATGTTTCCATTCAATGAGGGGTATGTTCTAGACATGATTTTTGACCTTTCTTGAGTGTCAACCCATATTTTAGTTTTAAATATCTACTTTAAATCTAATCTTCATTTAAATTTTTATTTTTTTTAAGTAGATTTTACTTGAGAAAATTGAAAATCACAAAAAATTGTCGTTTTTTAGATTATATAGATATAGTAGTATTTTTGTAACGACCTCCAGATAATTTATGTGTTTATACCTCATGTTCATCGTTTACATCTTTCCTCTAGCGACCCCATCATTTATGACTTGCTGGGACTGACAGTTCGGTTACCTGGTCGTTTATTTAGTATTTACTATATTTTTGACACGTGTGTTGCTCTTGATTACCAATTCAGAAAATATATGTTATAGTAAATAGTATTGCTTATTTAAGTGAAGATTCAAATAATAAGTTTAGCACAAAATAATATTGCAGATTCTTTTGTGAATGTTCAAAATCAAGCATATCTAACAACATAAGGTTTGCCTGGGTGTCACGCCCCTGGATAGTAACTAAGAATGACTGAAACACTTGATCCACTACTAAAGACTCAGCCACGAGGGTCGACACACACAACGGTGTTGCCATAGGCTTAGAGCTCATACCCATACAAGAAGCATAATATATAGACACATAAAAATAGGTAGAGCCTGGATAAAATAAAGCCGAGGCAGATTGATCGAATTAAGGATTCATACCTGTAATCACATAATCTTATGCCTTAGCCTCCGCCCTCACTAGGCTGCATGACCATGTCCTCCTCTGCCTTAACAATCCATCCTAACAACTCGCCTACCTCCTTGGGACTACCTCAAATACCATGTTGTCCATTGCGATGGTCCTTACCCTGACCTCGACCTCTAACTGGAGGTGCTACTGGTGGAGCTGGTAAAGGTGGTTGTAGAACTGGAATAATCTCTCTTTGCAAAGGGAAATCTTTAGCCTAGTGACCAACGCACCACAGTAAAAACTATAACCATGGCCCAAAGTACTAGTTTGTGATCCATGACTCTGGCTAGAGAGAACCTCACTCCAGCTATATGGATCACCCTCTAAACTCTATAATGAGTCACTAACAAGCGGACTAGGCTAACCTTACTGAAATCGCCATCAAGCCCTATCATGCAAATTAACGGGCGTGGAACAACACCCACTATAGCTACCCTTATATCTAAGTCTCTTGTCGTTGACCCCTTGGGCCTTAGGATAGCGCTGCCTAGTGTGGGCATGATCAACAACATCCAGAAAAGAGCAGCCTGCTGAAACCATACATTGAGCCTCACTCCACAGCTCCGTCTCAACCCACAAACAAAGTGCCAAACCATCTCCTCCTCAGTAGGTAGAATGAAGGTAGCATGGTGGGAGAGTGATGAGTCCGAGATTTCGACTCATTTAAGGCTTTGTTTTCATAGTTTTAGTGTCCTCAATGCCTAATTTGTGTTGTAAACTAATGTTTAAGTGTTGATTTGCAGAAATGAAGGCAAAGGAGAAAGGTAAGGACATTACAGGGCAAAAAAGAGCGAAAAAGCTGAAAAGGTTGAAGAAAGGCAATCCTAGTGATCACCAAGACCACTTGGTGAGCCGCTGAGTGGCTCTTTAGCTTGCCAAAAGTTCTAGCATGCCATCCCTGGGAAGAACCTACTTGGTGATGGAAATGGACAATCGGTGCACCCCCGACTGGATCGGCGACTTCGATCCAGCTTGCCTAAAGTTACAAGACACTAACGACGAAAAGGCAAGCTAAACCGGCCATGAAATGTAGCAAAGAGCGCATCGCCGGCTTGGTCGGCGATGCTTGACTTACTTCGCCTAATGGTCTTGAAGGCTAAAATTTGGGAAACTATAAATTGAAATTTGAAAAACAGAAAAGGGAGTTCGTTTATTATGGAATCGAAAGTCGAGTCTTATCTAGTTTTTCCTTAGTTTTCCATTGTAGAACTTAGAGATTTTGAGACTTGGTTTTTGAGGAATTTTTCCATTAGGTTTTTGAATTAAGTTGAGCTGAAGCATTTTAGACACTTGGGAACCGTTATCCAGTTAATGACTAACATAATTGATAATTGTTTCTTCCTTTTTATGATATGTGGCTAAAACCCCAATTCTTGGGGTGTGATCATGTGATTATTCATTTTAATTAGCTTATGGGTATTGTTGGTTACTGATTTAAATGCTTAATTGAACTGGGTTTAATTGATAGTTGTGTATTAATCTATGAATTGTAGTCGCAAATGCATTTCTAACTTAGTGTTTTGGGCTTGCTTGAGAAAGAGGTTTAGAGCTAAGGTTATTGATTGGCCATTGTAGTTATTGGGTTATTGTGGGTTCAGCTCATGAGAGTGAATTCTAAACTCGATTCTACCCTATCTAGCTCGAGAGAGTATATAAATTGAGGTATTAGGTTGTTTATAGTATTAAGCTTGTCGAGGTTCGAGAGAACTCGCTTGAATCGTAGTAGTTGTTCGAGAGAAAGCTATTGCATCTTTAGTCTAGCCTACCCACTGAGATTTATCAATTGTTAGTAAATTACAATTACCCATATAGCGAAATTAGCCTATAATCGATCACATCATCAAGAATTCCTCTCCACTTGTTTTTCCCCTGTTTTAGTAATTGTGTTAGTTGCTAATTGACAAACCAATCCCCCCATCTGACATTCGTTGTCAACCCCTTCGATTTATCTAAATGTTTTTGATAAATTTTATTCCTATAACCAATTAGACCACGTTTGTAACTTTATAACTGAATTTTAACTTGGACCGCTTCCTATGGGTTGACCCCAACTCTTCACTGGGTTTTTTACTAGATTACAACCGTCTACACCTACTATTGGATGAGGTGTAGTCGAGTGTTTATTGAAATTGGCATCGCTGCCGGGCAGTGGTGTTTAGAATTCTATTATTGAAGTTTGAATTATGATGTTCTTATGTTGCAGTTAAATAGACGTACTTTGCTTTGTGTTTGTTGTTTGCTCTGTTTAAACAGAGAACGAGATGAGTGTGAGCGGAAGTAACGGTAGCCAACTTGGCCTCCAAGATGATATCAGAAATTTGAATGATGTTAATGAACCGATTTAATTTGGTGGTGTTGGTGCTATTAATTTACCTCCTGTTTAGGGGAATGTTGTCTTCCATGTGACTAGAATGTTGCAACTCTTGCAAATGAAAGGATTATATGGAGGGCTAGATCCTCAGGATCCCCATGATCATATTCGGAACTTTGTAGACGTGTGTTGACCGTTCTCATTCAAGAACATCTCTCAAGAATCAGTCCATCTCTGATTGTTCCCTTTTTCTTTGATGGGGGAAGCTATCAAATGGTTAACTGATCTACCGAGGAACTCCATTAGCACTTGGGCTGAACTTACCGAGGCTTTGTACATAAGGTTCTTTCCTCCTTCAAAGATGATGTCATTGAGAGACAATATTCAGGGTTTCAAACGTTTGGAGGGTGAGCCAATTCATGAGACGTGGCTGCGATTTAAGAAGTTGTTACTCCAATATCCGACTCATGGGCTTCCAAACAACGTGTTGTTACAACATTTCTACCATAGTCGAGACTCGGTGAACAAAGGTGTGGCTGATCAACTTGTCCCAATGATGTATGATGCAACAACCTTTCTAAATCGCATCTAATCTCCTCGGTGGGATAACCATGATTAACAGAGCATGGTACACTCGGGAGGACAAGGTGTCTCCTCTAACTTTTAGGATGACAAAAGAGAAGATCGAGAAGGATCAAAAGCGAGACCAAAATATAACCAAAATGATGACCCAACTAGATATTTTATTGAAAAATGTGATGGGTAGTGGGTTGAAAAGTGTAAATGTTATTGGTATTAGGGGAGTAAGCCCTGAGGAGGCACACTTTGAGGCTCTATATAATGAGGAAGTGCATTTTCTTGCGAATCAAAGAGGTGGGTTCCGGCAGGAGCTATCCAAGGCCGGATGGGATTCCAGGTTGGAATAGAGAAAGGGATGATGGATGGAGAGACCGTGATAGAGAGTGGTGTGATGGTAGGACTAAATGGAAGGAAAGGGATGGTATAAAGGACATATACGTTCCATCCCATGAGCATTAAAAGCCAAAAGAACAAAGAGCTGACCCAGAGAACTTCCGCACAGAGACAGGCTTGCACGCATTCTCAATAAAGTGGAAGGGTCAGAGAAGGTTTCGAAAGAAATGAAAGAGGATATCTCCAAATTCAATCAAACGGTCACCTCTAACTCAGCGTCCATCAAGCAATTGGAAACGCAAATAGGTCAAATCTCATCTCATTTGAACCCAAGCCTAAAAGGGGGTTTACTAAGTGACACCTTGGCTAACCCGAAAAATGAACTTTGAAAAGCTTATCCACATCCTGCTACGATGTTAAATAAGGTGCTTTTTGGGAGGCAACCCAAGTGTTTAAGCTTTTATTGTTGTTGTTTAAATAACGGGTGTTGAATGTGTAGGTTAAAAAGGTGAAATTTTTGGAAAATGGCAGTTAGGCGAGCCAAAAGTGTGGTCGGTGACTCACCTAACAGGTCAGCGAGCTCGACCTGGATTGCTATTGGAACCACCTAGTTTGCTAGGAGTCCTGTAAAACTAGGCGAGCTAAAGTACCACGTAGCGACGTAAGTCGTGGTCACCGACTGACGCGCGAATTGAATAGTTTTAAAGGCCGTACCATTTTAAATTCAAAATCTCTTCATTTTCGTACTTTTCGACTCCTAAACTTTCACAATTGATGAGTCCACAATCATTTAGGGCTATATTTTGATAGAATTAGTGTCCTTAAATGCATATTTTATCTCGATATCTGATAAAAATCCTTAAGTTTCAGGTATTCTAAGTTTGAGGGATAGCATGGATACTACATAGCAAAAAGGAACAAAAGAATGCCAAAAGAACGAAGAAGTGAAGGCCTGAGGATCGCCGAGCACACTCGGCGTATCGCCAACAGGCCCATCCTCGCCTTTTGTTCTAGTGTGCTGAGCCCTGAAGTAAGGATCAAATCAGCGATGAAAGGAGTAGTCGACGTGTCACTGAACAGGTCCGCGAAGTAGTATTCTATCACCAAACGATCCAAAAATACGATGATGCGAGAAGTTAAGTCTGCGATGTAAAGAGGTAGTTGGCGAATCGCCGAGCAAATCAGCGAAGCGGATCTATCTTGCCTAATTCTCGAGAACACTCAATGCTGAGGACCAAAACAAAAGGGCGACAAACTAGGCCAAAAGGTGGATCGCCGAATGCTTCGGCGATCCCGACTAATGTCACCAAACGACCTGGCGCAGCACAAATTTCTGAAAACTATAACTACTCATTGAGAGTTAACTTTTTGAGAGGAGACTTTAATTTTGAACATCATATTTTAGTTTTTGCTTTTATTTCTAAGTTTGAGAGAGTTTTGAAGACTGGAAGAAGAAGAGGGTTTTATCCTCTCCAATTCGGAAGTGAGTCTCTTGGATTCTTCATTCTTAGCCTGTATTAAGACTCAAATCTATATACCCATTTGAATGCAAGCTTATTTAGGTATAAATTTCTATCTCTTGATGTGTGGCTTAAAAACACCAATTCTTGGGGTGTGATTTTGTGAATATGGGTTAGATTAGTTGTTGAGTTTTGCTTGTTGATGGTTTAATTGTAGTTTAATTGTGATATCGTTTAGTAGTTGCGGATGAATCTAATGAATTTGTTGTTGCAAATACAAGTTTATTTATGTATTTTCGGCTTGCTCGAGAGAGAGGTCATAAAACTAAGACTACTAAATTGATGTCCAGTGTGAGTGGGTCGACATGAGGTTCAGCTCGAGAGAGTGAACCTTAGTCCCATATCCACACACTCATCTAGAGAGAGTCAGTGGGTTAAGGCGTAGTCTGGTCTTCATGCGGCAAGTGGGTGTCCGAGAGGAACCCATTTGAAACGGGGTAAGTTGCTCGAGAGAGAGAGAGAGCTTATCCCCCTTAAAGTCTAGCCTAGTCACAATTACTCTATAAGTTCTCTATCAAAAGTGTGTACCCAATAATCTTGTTTATCCCGTATTCCTAATCACATCCCAAGGATCCCCTCTCACTTCGTAGAGTTTCTTGCTAAATTCACTATTTTTGCCAACTTGTGACAAAACCCCCATTTGATATTTGACACTTTTGTGTCCCTCTTTAATTTAGCATATTTGTATTCGAAAATGTTTTACTACAACTAATTAGAACTTGATTTTATTTTCCTACTAATTTTCAAGCCCACTCCCTTGGGATTCGACCCCAACCCTTGGTTAGGTTACTAAACTATTGTACGATCATAGACACCCGAATTGTAAGACGTGTCTTGATTATGCAAACATCAAAATGGCGTCGCTGCCGTGGACTGGTGTTACGTGAAAGTTTGTGATTAAGTTGAATTTTTCTTTCAATTATCATAGTTAACTAATTTTATTTTGAGTTTTGTTTTTCTTCCAAATTGTATATGCAGGCAGGTTGCCTAAGCATGGCTGAGGGAAATGGTGGCAACTCGGTCGAGTCGAGCCAAGAATTTGAGAGAGACTTCGAATTAACGGTACTGTAACTCAGCTGAATGAGTTGGCCACCAGAATATCAGAGGTAGAAGTCTAGTGTAAATGCCATAAATGAAGAAGCTCTACAGACAATGAGAGTGGAATGTCAATAACACTCTATTACTCATTCTCCAAAAGGTCACTGAACAAGATCGGGTGCTTGAAGAGATGAATGAGGGGATCAAGGTTCTAAATCAAATGGTTGGCTCTCACTCCGGATCCATTAAGTTGCTTGAGAATGTGGTGACCTATGAGCTGCCGCACCTCCACCTAACTCTAAAAAAAGGGTCACCTAATGGTTCTGAGGTCTACCCCAAAGACAGAATGTGAATGGGGAACTACATCCTGCCACGACGGTAACTAAGGCGTTGTTTGGGAGACAACCCAAAACCCTTTTTCTTATTTTTATTTTATTTTAGATAAAATAATGGTGTGTTGATTTCGCAGGTGAAAGCGTGGAAGTTGAATGAGAAGTACAGATTGGCAAACATAAGACCCGGTCACCGAATCGCCAAAAGGTTTGGTGACCCCGACGCATTCCGCCATTGGATCCAACCCAATTTGGGTTTGGGTGTATAAAACTCGGCGAACTCAATGAAATCATTGGCGATTCACCGAGTATATCGGTGATTTCGATGAATACCGTCGTTTGGATCTTCATCTTGACTTAAAGTCCTATAAAACTCGGTGAGACAAGTGACAACTCAGCGAATCACCAATAGGTTTCGCGATTGGGACTAATGTCGCCCAATGGACAAGAATTGGATGGTCTTTCAGCCAAAGGTTTAAAAAGTTCAAACTTCATTCTCTTTCCCTCACTTTTTCACCTTCCCAAACTCACACCTGCACTCTAGTTTTATTTTTCTTGCACTTTTGAAGTATCTTGATTCATTTATTTGTGCGCGGATTTGGATTACATTGCTTCCTAGCGTTTAAATAACCATTTTAGCAGCACAAAAGGTTAGTTTCTCAAACCCTGTAATTGTTTTATCAACATTGTACTTATTTGCAAATATTGCGATGAAATCTGCTGAATCCTCCTTGATTGGATTGAATTGTTTATGTGTCAATTTTTCTTCGATAACCTCACCTGAACTGCCTAAAATGTTGAAATCTTGTTCGCCAACTCTTCGAGTTGACTTAATTTGTAATGGGTGGTGTTCGTATCTTATGTGTCTTAGTCAATTTTGTGCTATGTGTGCTTTGATTGTGTTTTCAGGGGTTGTGGGGTCAATTTCAAGAAGTTGGGTCAAAAGTAGGCACGTTGGGTCATTCGGTGGTTCGCCTAAGTGCCCCATATCTCCCTTATTTCCATGCTTTATTTGTTACGACCTCTGTAACTTTCGGCGAGAAGCACAGGATCGCCAAGTGCACTCAGTGACTCGTCGAATGTCATCTGAATCGCCCTTTGTCTGCACCCTTAACCCTTATGCACTGTGACCTTCGACAGACTAACCATGGCTCGCCGAAGGTATTCGGCGACACGACGAATAGACTGACCACCTACCTGCAACTGAATATCTCTGCTTAGTTTGTCAAAAATGTTCTAACGTTATCTCAAGATTTTTTGTAGACATGGCCAGATCCAAAGTTGCAGGAAGAGACGTACCACCCTGACACATAAGAGCACAAAAGTTCAGGAGAGATGCAGAAAAGCCGAACAAAACCAAAGCAAAGAGCAAGAGCAAGGAAGCAAGTTTCAGTATGAGGATTCGCATTGACCCTTCTGTCCCTTCGTGGGCCCGGGGTTCTTCAATGTGATACATGCCTTCGGAGTAGCTCATGATATAGATAGAATGGTTGAGGCTAACATCGTTGTGGAAGCTAAAGCAGAGAGAAAAGAAAAAGAGAACCAGAAGCAAATTGACAACACTCCGGGCACTGATGCCCAAACAGATAAAGTGACTGCATAGACAGGATCCCCTCTCTACCTCCCTCTCTATCTTTCTCTATTTTATCTTCTGGATTTTTTGTTATTTGCATTTGAGGACAAATACTTTTTAATTGTGGTGGGAGTTAGGCCCACCTTTGGTGTGCTACTCGTGCTTTGTGTTGATATTTGGATTGTTATGTTTAAATTTTGTTGAGATACTGCGCATGTGTGGATGTTTGAGCTTATGGCTCCTTTTATTCTTTTATTTTATTGCAAAATGAATTTTGAACCCATCCGAAAATTTTTGCCACCTCTTGTGTGCTGGATGTGATTGTTCTTGTGCAACATTTGAGTCTCGGTTTGATCAATACCGATGACTCGAATAGTACTCTCAATCGAACAAACATGAATGTGCGGCTACAATGAGGCCAAATGAAGTTGCATATACAATATGTGAATTTTTACATCTCATTTTGACTAGCCAATTATTAAATTGAGTCTCTTGTGATGACCATTGCACACTAGCGAAGTGTGGAGTCTTGTTTGACTTTAGTGTCGATGCCTAGTGTATGATGAGTTTACTTTGAAACATGCATGATAGATCCTAGAATTTGCCCTGTTGGTCCAACCGACTAAGTAAGGTTAACTCTTGATATGATCTTAGGCAATTTAAATAGTGTGAGCCAATTTGACATATACCTTTTTATGGCTTGCCTTGTGAGCATGTGTCAACCCCTGTTGAACACCCCTTGAGCCTGATCTTTCATTGGATGAAACTTGATGGAAACTAGACCTTTCCTTATCCGCTACCTATAATCCTCTTGATCTGTGGTTAATTGAATAGCCCACTTAGGCCAAAAGCCTAAGTTGGGGATGTGGTGAGAGAAAAAGGGAAAAGTCAAAGAAGTGCAAGAAAAGTTTCCTTGAACCTATGGTATTGAGAAAAATGGAACCCCTGTATAAAAAAAAGGAAAGAAAGAAAAAAATGAAAAAGGAAATTGTGGAATAAAGAACCAAAGAAACGGGGGTTTTCAAACAATCCATAGGAAGCTAATAATGGGATGACTTAAGAGCACTAGAAAAAATGATGAAGGAATATGAAGGGAAGTGTTGTGAATGCCACATCTCATGAGGATCAAAGTCACTGAGCCTAAATGAATATACCTTTGCACTCAGCCCCATTACAAGCCTTAGAAAGACCTTTTTGATCTTGAGTGAGCTGAAACTAATGTCGATTGGAAAATACGGGCAAACCTATAGGTGAAAGCATGCATTGTATTAATCTTTGTGAGAGTGAGCGTTGCATTTGATTCCGAAACTTTAAATGATGAAATCATTCTTGGTGTGAGGGCATTCGAACACTTTGGATGGAGTTAAACTTGCACTTGAAGCAAGTATTGTGAGCATGAGACTCTTTGATATTGGTTAGTCACTACTTGAATCTTTGAGTGCACATTTGACCTTTGCATAAGTAAATTGAGTCTTGTTGTGCATTCATGATCGAGTCTTGTGTAGCACTGTTTGAGACATCCCTTTTTGAACAACTGAGCTTGAGTTTGCTTGAGGACAAGCAAAAGTTTAAGTTTGGGGTGTTGATGAGTCCACAATTTGGGCTCATTTAGGGCTATATTTTGATAGAATTAGTGTCCTTAAATGCATCTTTATCTCGATATCTGATAAAAAACCCTTAAGTTTCAGGTATTCTAAGTTTGAGGGATAGCACGGACACTACATAGCAAAAAGGAACAAAAGAATGCCAAAAGAATGAAGAAGTGAAGGGCTGAGGATCGCCGAGCACACTCGGCGTATCACCAACAGGCCCATCCTCGTCTTTCATTCCAGTGTGATGAGCCCTGAAGTAAGGATTAAATCGACGGTGAAAGGAGTAGTCGGCGTGTCACCGAACAGCTCCGCGAAGCAGTATTCTATCGCCAAATGATCCAAAAATACGACGATGCGAGAAGTCAAATCGGTGATGTAAAGCGGTAGTCAACGAATCTCTGAGCAGATCAGCGAAGCGGATCCATCTCGCCCAATGTTCTAGAACGCTCAATGCTGAGGACCAAAATAATAGGGCGACGAACTAGGCCAAAAGGCGGATCGCCGAATGCTTCGGCAATCCCGACCGATGTCGCCAAACAACCTAACGCAGCACAAATTTCTAAAAAAAATAAATACTCATTGAGAGTTAACAATTAGAGAGGAGACTTTAATTTTGAACAACCTATTTTAGTTTTTGCTTTTATCTCTAAGTTTGAGATGGTTTTGAATACATGAAGAAGAAGAGGGTTTTATCTTCTCCATTTCGGAAGTGGGTCTCTTGGATTCTTCATTCTAAGCCTGTATTAAGACTCAAATATATATACCCATTTGAATGCAAGCTCATTTATGTATAAATTTCTATCTCTTGATGTGTGGCTAAAACCCCAATTCTTGGGGTGTGATTTTGTGAACATGGGTTAGATTAGTTGTTGGGTTTTTCTTGCTGATGGTTTAATTGTAGTTTAATTGTGATTTTGTTTAGTAGTTGCGGATGAATCTAATGATTTTGTAGTTACAAATACAAGTTTATTTATGTGTTTTCGGCTTGCTCGAGTGAGAGGTCGTAAAACTAAAACTACTAAATTGATGGCCAGTGTGAGTGGGTCGACATGAGGTTCATCTCGAGAGAGTGAACCTTAGTCCCATATCCACACACTCAGCTAGAGTGAGTGAGTGGGTTAAGGCGTAGGCTGGTCTTCTGGCATGTTGGGCTATTCAACGAGCTGTGTTGAGCTCGCCGAGTGGTTCGATGGTTCGCCTAATGTCCCTTTGATCGCCTTTTAATTCTCTATTTTGTAAGTTTGAGTTCTGTAACTTTAGGCGATATGTATGTGCTCGTTGAGTTCACTCATCGACTCACCAAAAGTACTTTTCGATCGCCCTTCTGCACCCCAAATTCCTGAATTTGTTCTATAGCTTTCGGCGAACCAATTTTAGTTTGCTGAATGGAGTCGGTGATCCGCCGATTGGCCCTGGACATCGCCGACCTACTTTATTTTTGAGTAATTTTACTATGGAACTTTCGGTGTGCCTGACTTGGATCACTAAAGGGGTTCAGCAACTTGCCAAACGGTTCGACGAGTCTTTTTGTACAGCTTTTCATTCTTTGTTTTTTCTTCGAATTGCATCTAACGTGTGCTGTTTTATGTTGCATAAATGGCTAGACCCAAAGTAGCAAGACAGAATCAACCTCCTCGAAAAACGGGCATGTGGGATTGTGATAGATGAGGAGGCAGCCTCCCGGGCCCCGACCACTAAACTTTCTCCAAGAGGGGGAAAGGACAAGGGCAAGGACCGTGTGCAGCCGACACCTGCGGATGAGAGCTATGGTAGTGAGGGTATTTACTCTACATACCTCACTTTCTCCGGCAATGAGGGTCAGGCTGAGGACAGTTCTCCAGCATCTATTTCTGAGTTAGAAGATGACCAACTCCTAGAGGCTAGGAGAGCAGAGCTACGCTCCAAGGTTTTGCATGATCCGTCTAGGATCCCGATTCGTCCTACGCCTCCTCCAGCTGCAGCTCCAGCTTCAACTCCCTAGCAGATAGTTGTACATGCCCCACCAGTTCAGGGTCCTCCTATGCGGTCACTCAACAGACTAAAGGCCAAGGGTTTGAGGACCATTTTGGAAGAAAACGCTTGTCTAGCGACGGTGTGGTGGACAGATATCCTAAGGTATGGAACACCTTGAAGTTCCATAAATTTGAAGTTTTCACTAAATACCGGGGACCTTACATCCCTACTTGGGTCCGGGAGTTCTATTCAGCATATAGGGAGTTGGTGTAGAAGTGGAAGAAGAAGCCAAGTTCCTTCAAGCCAGTTGACTTCGTGGTTGTTTGAGGGTAGAAGGTTAAGTGTAGCAGCACGGAGATAAATGGGGTACTCGAGTGTTCATGGCATTTCATGCATGATTACGCCGACTTGGTAAAAAAGAAGACCCTAGAGGATTTAAAGGGTTGGCTAGCACCCCTCCTCTCTGATGTTACTCTGAGGTGGATCGAGGTAGGTGCACCGATCGAAAACAAGGACCTGAACGTTGCTACTAGATACTGGTTTAGGTTCATTAGCAGAACCATCATGCCTTCACAGAATGAGTCAATCATCTTGCATCTGAAGGCTGCTTTCTAGGGTCGATTGTGGATCGACAGAGGTTAAATCTGGGTCTACTCTTTGAGCAAGATTTGGCCATGAGGGCCAAGAAGATTTACACCTCCCTCCCATTTCCGGTGCTGATCATTGAGCTGTGCAGATGGGACCGTGTTCCCAGAGTTGAGAAGACGAATGTGGAGGTGACACCCAGTTCTTCTACTGACATCCGGCGTATTAAGGTCGAGTACTTGAGAGATGAGGCCGATAGGAGGAGAGCTACACTGGTGGATACGTCCCTGGTAGTCTAATGTTGACATTTTGATGACAAAGGCGATACTACCCTCATCAGGCCAGTGATCCTACATGTACATCTGGTTTTTCCACTTCTGCATCTCCTAGTTCTATTGTTACACCCCCTTCTTCTTCTTCTGCTGCTGCTGCCACCTCCCGACCCCCTATTATCCAGGCCATGTTGTACAAGATGGACCATCTGGCTTAATGTGTTGATGTGTATGCCTCCCGGGTAGAGGCCTTTATGCCTGGGCTAATAGAGCGGGCTATTGTTGTCGCCTTAGCTCCTATTATGGATGAGATGAGAGAGCATTGCGATTTAATTGATAGCCACAGGTTGATCTAGATGACCTTACGGTACGGATTGAGGCTTGCGAGCGGGGTCGGAATGATTCTGCCATTGTGACAGCTCTAAATGCCGATGTTGCTGGGTTGAGGAGAGATGTAGAGGAGATGAAGTCCACTGATTTATCAATGATGTTTGGTACGATGGAGATTCCCGAGGTTCCGAGCACTAATATTTCAACTAGTTCTGAGGTTCCTTCGGCTACTAGAACCGGAGATGTTTCTAGGGCTGATGATGCAGATGCTGAGTCTGAGGTGGGGACTGATGAGGTGGAGCTCGGTGTTAGAGACAATGTTGTATTTGATGATTTGGCAGACTTTGAGGACGCCATGGTTGAGACGGCTGTGTAAGCATCACTTAGAGAGATGTTAATAGTGGGCTCTAGTGGAGCCAAGGATGTTGCTAAGCCGGGCACTGATGCCTCGACAGATGGAGTTATAGGCATGCAGACTTCACCCAAGGCTTAGCCTGGTAAGATGACTCTATTTACTCCATTTTTGTTACTTTTTATACTACTTTATCATTTCGTTGCATTTGAGGACAACTGCTAGATTAGTTTGGCGGGGTAAGGTATTTCTATACCTACCTCTATTGGGCTATATTTTTTGGATGTTTGCAAATTTGTTTTTGTGAATGTTGGATCATTTTGTGTTATATATGTATATATATAGATGGTTTTGATCTATTGGTCTTGTCTGTTGTTTTTAATTGCAAATGGTTTCGAACCAATTTTTAAAATTTACCACCCTTTTGTGTTTGATTATGGTTGCTCTCTTGCATTTTTGAGTATTGGTTGTGGTCAATACAGTTGACTTGAATAGTGCTCTCAATTGAACTATATGAATATGCGATTATGATGAGGCAAACTGAGTTACATAGGTCATATGTGAACTCCTAGCATCTTGTTGTGACTAGCCGATTGTCGAGTCAATCTCTTGTGATGATCATTGCACGCTAGCTAGAAAGTGTTGAGTCTTGTTTGATAATTGTATCGAATGCCATGTGTGGTGAGGTTGTCTTGAATATTGTGGTTGATGTCGCCTAGAACTTGCCCCATTAGTCCAATTTATTGATTGAAACAAGCGATTGAAATGATCTTAGGAAGAATTTATGAAGAGTGAACCTAATTTAATAGTAAACCTCTTTTTGGCCACCTTGTGAGAAGTGTGGACCTTGCTTGGCACCTTTTGGGCCTATTCTTTTCTTTTGAAGAAACTTGAACAACGTTTACCTCGTTGTCCCACCACCCATAATCTTCAGGAAGTAATGGTTCGTTGAATAGCCAACTTAGGCCAAAACCTAAGTTGGGGGTGTGGTGAAAAGAAGGAAAGTCAAGAAGTGTGAAAAATTCCCCTTCGAAACAATGGTTTGAAAAATACGGAACCCCACTATGTATAAAAAGAGGGAGAAAAGAAAAAAAAGTGAAAGTGTAAACAAAGGACTGAAGAAGAGAAAAGTTTGAGAAATAAAGTTTGTGAAAGGAACAAAAGAAATGGGGTATCAAATGAGTCACACTTAGTTTAATAATAGGGTGGATTGTGAAAATGTTTGAATGTGAAAGAGAAGGAGAAAAAGTGATTTTTAGGCAATACTTCATGAAGGTAGAAGCCACTATACAAAAATGATCATATCTTTACACTCACCCCTGTAACAAGCCTTGAAAAGACCTTTGTGATCTTGACTGAGCTGAAAAGAATGTCGATTGGAAAATAAGGGCAAGCTTATGGGTAGAATCATACATGTGTTCATCTTTGGGAGTGTGAGAGTTGTATTGGATTCCCAGATTATAAAGTGTTGATGAATCTTGTGTCAGCATGGAATCATTCTTGGTATGAGGGAATTTGAATGCTTTTGTTGAGCTTGAACTTGCATTCGAGGCAAGCATTGTGAGCTTGAGTCTATTTGATAATTGTTAGTTACAATTTGAAACTTAGAGTGCGCAATTGAAGGTTGTATGTGTAGTTTGAATCTCTTGTGCGCATTTGTGTTGAGTCTTGAGTAGCACTGTTTGTAGACATCCGAGTTGAACAAATTGATCTTGAGTTTTACTTGAGGACACGCAAAATTTTAGGTTGGGGGTGTTGATGAGTCTGAGATTTCTACTCATTTAGGGCTTTGTTTTCATAGTTTTAGTGTCCTTAATGCCTAATTTATGCTCTAAAGTAATGTTAAAGTGTTGATTTGCAGCAATGAAGGCTAAGGAGCAAGGCAAGGACATTACCTGGCAAAAACGAGCGAAAAAGTTGAAGAAAGGCAATCCTAGTGATTGCCAAGACCACTCGACGAGCTGTCGATTGGCTCTTTAGCTCACCAAAAGTTACAGCATGCCAGCCTCAGGAAGAACCTACTTGGCGATGGAAATGGACAATCGGCGCACCGCCGACCGAATCGGCGACTTAGATCCAGCTCGCCAAAAGTTACAGGACACTGAGGGAAAAAAGGCAAGGAAAACCGGCGATGGAATGGAGCAAAGGGTGCGTCACCGACTTGGTCCGCGATGCTCGACTTACTTCGCCTAATGGTCTTGAAGGCCAAATTTGGGAAACTATAAATTGAAATTTGAAAAGCAAAAAAAGGGAGTTCGGTTATTGTGGAATCCAAAGCCGAGTCTTATCTAGTTTTTCCTGAGTTTTCCATTGTAGAACTTAGAGATTTTGAGACTTGGTTTTGAGGAATTTTTCCATTGGGTTTTTGAATTAAGTTGAGTTGAAGCATTGTAGAGACTTGGGAACCATTGCCCAGTTCATGGCTAACATAATTGGTAATTGTTTCTTCCTTTTTATGATGTGTGGCTAAAACCCCAATTCTTGGGGTGTGATCTTGTGATTATATGATTTAATTAGCTTGTGGGTATTGTTGTTTACTTATTTAAATGCTTAATTGAAGTGGGTTAAATTGATAAGTGTGTATTAATCTATGAATTGTAGGTGCAAATGCAATTCTAACTTCGTGTTATGGGCCTGCTTGAGAAAGAGGTTTAGAGCTAAGGTTATTGATTGGCGATTGTAGTTATTGAGTTGTTGTGGGTTCAGCTCGAGAGAGTGAATTCTAAACTCGATTCTACCTATCTAGCTCGAGAGAGTAGATAAATTGAGGTATTGGGCTTTATATAGTATTAAGCTTGTCGAGGTTCAAGAGAACTCGCTTGAATCATAGTAGTTGTTCGAGAGAAAGCTATTGCATCTTTAGTCTAGCCTACCTACTGAGATTTAGCAATTGTTAGTAAATGTCAAATAACCATATAGCGAAATTAGCCTATAATCAATCACATCCCCAAGAATTCCTATCTACTTGTTTTCCCCATGTTTTAGTAATTGTGTTAGTTTCTAATTGACAAACCAATCCCCCATCTCACATTCGTTGTCAACCCATTCAATTTATCTAAATATTTTCGATAATTTTTATTCTTATCACCGTTAAGACCACGTTTGTAACTTCATAACAGAATCCAAACTTGTACCACTCCCTGTGGGTTCGACCCAAACTCTTCGTTGGGTTTTATACTAGATCACGATCGCCTACATCTAGTATTGGATGAGGTGTAGTCGAGCATTTAACAAAGAGCTCGTGAAATCTCACCTCGTACTCAGATACTATCTTAAAACCCTGCTCCAACCTGGAGAACTGATCCCTGAGGTGATCTCTGACGCTGTGAGGAATTAATCTAGCCAAAAAGTCCTCAGAAAACTCGGTATAGGTTACCGGAGTAGACCCAACTGTTCTAGTCTAAATAAATGTACGCCACCACTGACTAGCTAGCTTATCAACCTGATACGCAGTGAAGTCGGCTCCTCTCGACTCCACGAGACCTATTTTATGCAGCCACTCACGGTAAGTAGTTAGAAACTCATTGAAATCCTCACCTACAGCCCCAACAAACCTCAATGGTGAAAGTCTCAAGAATACTCCGAGCATCTTCTACTCCTCTACCAGAATAGCTCCAGCCACAATCACAAGTTAGGGACCCCTAGGTGGTACTTGGGCCCAAGGATCCTCTGTTATAAGTTGATCCCGCTGACATGGGCTATTGGAGGATCCATTACTAGCTTCGGACCCTACTCTCTAACTGGGGGTAGTGTTGCACCCCTACCTGGCAAGGGTGGTCACCCCTACCGCTATCTGCCTCACGGCGCATACCAGCCATCCTTTGAAAAGAGTAAAACAAGTGAGATTTCTAAAAACCAATAACACATCATCTACACGAAATTGGTACAAAAGAGAGGAATTCCTAAAGACACCGTGTAGCCTCCCAAAGACAGGACACAAATATCTCCGCACCGATCCGCATGACTCTACTAGGTATTAGTTTTGTACAAGTGAGACTGATGAACATAGGGCTTGGATACCAACTTGTCACAACCTGACTTCCCGAGTTATAATGGCACCTTCTAAAAACCACGCTACCCAGAACAACAAGTGGTGAGTACAAGGGTATAAAAAAAAGAAAATAACACTAATAATAATAAAAGGCAAAAACTAAAAGCAAACCCAAAACTATATACTATGGATACCCTCAAAGTAACGGGACGTTACCAGTATAGAGCTATCTAACATGAATAAATACAACTCCATGAAAGGTACAGGGGTATTAGTCAACCCAAAATACAACATTAAGAACTCATAGTTGCCATATCGAGTCCTAAATATGGTCTTAGGGATGTCCGTTTCCCTAATCCTCAACTTATGGTAACCGTATCTTAAATCAATTTTCGAAAACACTACGTCACCCTGAAGTTGGTCAATTAGACCATCGATCCTAGGCATGGGATAGCGGTTCTTCACCATCACCTTATTCAACAGCATATAGTCAATACACATACACGTTATATCGTCTTTCTTCTTCACAAACAAATAGGAGTGCCCCAAGGCGACACACTAGGCCTGTCGAATCCCTTAACCAAGAGATCCTGAAGCTGATGACTAAGCTCCCTGAGCTCCTCATGAGCCATCCAATATGGCAGAATGGAAATAGGCCTAGTACCCGGCTCAAGCTAGATAGGAAAGTCAACATCATGCCCTGAGGTAGGCAAGGTAGATCAGTAGGAAACACATATGCAAAATCACGGACAACTGGAATGGACTCATTTGAAGGGACCTCCATCCTCGCATCACATACATAGGCCAAATAAGAAAAACACCGCTAGACATTAGCCACCGCGCCTAAACAAAAGAGATAACACCAATTGGCGTGCTGCTAATAGAGCCCTCCCACAAAACCGAGGGGACAATAGACATGGCTATGGTAATAATCTTAGTGAAACAATCTAAAACCACATGGTATGGAGATAACTAGTCCATGCCCAGAAACACCTGATCCACTACAAAAGACTCACCCACGACTGTTGACACACAAAATGATGCTACCATAGGCTCAGAACTAATACCCATACAAAAATAATAATATACAGAAAAATAAAAATAGGTAGAGCCTGTATCAAATAAATTTGAGGTAGGCTGATGGCATGTGATCACATCATCTGGTGCCTCAGCCTCTACCTTTGTTGGGGTTGCATAGAAATGAACTTGTCTTCCTCTACCCTGTTCATTCGAACTACCACCTGACATACCTCCTTGGGGACCACCCTGAATACACCACTATCCAATGCGACGATCTTGATCTTGACCTCGACCTCTAGATTGAGGTTCTACAGGAGGAGCAGGTAGAGCTTGTTGTGGAACTGGAATGATTTGTCTATGTGATAGCATCCAAGGAAGCTCTACTCCATTGAAGGACAAGGATGAAGCTTTAGAAACTCCAAGGAGGCCCATAACAAGATCTCAAACCAAGGAGTTCAATGATAAGCTCAATGGGCTTCAATCGCTGATCCAAAGGTGT